>JAOWBC010000710.1:1487531-1498494 GCA_028566105.1 Hypoplectrus providencianus
CGCATCACTGCCGCCGCCGCACCGACCCGCCTGTCAATCTCACGCTCCATCCTTCCCTCACTCGTGAACAAGACCCCAAGATATTTGAACTCTTCCACTTGAGGTAGGTGCTCTCTCTCTCATTACATTTCCACAAACATTAAATTGCGTGTGCCTTTATGCTCATGTAGAACAGTACTTGAGAGTCATGCATAGTCTTCATGTCACTAATGACGTGCAGTTTAGCAACACATAGGCGTATGCAGAACAATGTGTGTGCAGCATACGCTTGTCTGTCCATTTAAAGTGAACAGAATTTACATGCATACATAACAGGTTTGATGTCATCATATAGGTGCTGCACACACGTTTGAGCATAGTAAACTGGCCTAAATGCCCCCAATAATGTGTGTGTGTGTGTGTGTGTGTGTGTGTGTGTGAGTGTGTGTTACTCACCTGTAGGATGCAGCTGGACTCGCTCTGGCCTGACAGCTCAGGGTCACCTTGCCTTCACTCAGGCCCTCTGGGTAGATTAAACTGCTCGGCTGTTCTTCAAACACTGGACCACTGTCATGACCTGATACACACACATCTCCACCTGGGAAAACATTTTAACAAAGCAGTAATCAGAAACCAAAACCAGTCCTGCATTTCATTTCCTTTTGTTTTTGTTTTCTCCAATGCCAAAAAATGTGTTATGTTACAAAAAAGCTATGGGCCACATGGTGGTGTAGTGGTCACCGGTTAGATTCCGGCCTGCTGCTCTTGTGTGTGGAGTTTGCATGTTTTCTCTGTGTTGGCATGGGTTCTCTCTGGGTACCCCGGCCTCCTCTCACTGTCCAAAAACGTGCAGCTGAGGTTAACTGGTGACTCTACATTGTCTGTAGTTGTGATTGAGAGTGTAAATGGTTGTAGTTGTTTGTCTCTATTTGTCTGCCCTGCAACTGTCCAGGGCAGGGGTGGGCAAACTATTCCACTAAGGGCCACTGTGGCTGCAGGTTCTCCTTCCTACAAGCAGGAGCACAACTGGCACAAATCATCAAATCAACAGATCTCAGGGTTCAAACAGCTGATTGGTCAAGTCACGTGTGCTCTTGATTTCTTGCACCTTCTTGCAGCAGCTCATTGGCTCTTGACCAATCAGCTGTTTGAAGAGCAGTTTTGTTGTTTGAGATCCGTTGAGTTAATGATTTGTGCCTGTTGTGCTCCTGCTGTGTGGTGTGTGAAGCTCATGTTTGGCTTTTGGTTTCCTGTAACCAGTCCTGAGTAAATTACTGCATTTGAAATAACTCCCGATTCACTATATAGCACACTATTAGTTGCCGTCCCTTGAAAAACAGAACGCCACTCAAAGAAAAACATTTAATTCAATTCATGTTTGAGTCAAATAGTTTTCTTTGAGTTAATTCTCCCAAAAAAAGGAGCTAAAAAATTTCACCACACCAGAAAGGGTGAAGGCAGTTGGGTCGACCCTGTCAGTGAAGCGTCCCTGATTTATTTTTCAGGGAGTTGGCAACCCTACATACTATATAGTGAATAAACAATTTTGTAGTGGTGTCCAAATTCTTAGTAAGCATTACCATTAACTATATAGTGCACTCCATACGCCCCATAATGCATTGTAAAAAGTAAGGTTCAAGCGGTGGTCACTCAACCAACAACATTGACCACCATGCACTGCAGTTTGAGAGAAAGATGTATTCACATATTAACTGCTGTCTTAATAGTCTTAAATCTGAATTACATTTAGTGTGGATGACAAAAAAAAGTCAGCAGCATAATAAGGAATCTTAGAAACACTGCTGGGATTGTCCAATGATGAGTAACAATGAATGTTCAACCTGAATTGTGTTTCTGTTGCAAGGTGGAGGAGGACCTGTGGGAAGGGTGAAAGTAAATCTGTTCTCCATGAGGGTCCTTCCATCACTACTGTACAGGCTCCTCACACACTGTTGAGTGCTATATACAGTGCATCCGGAAAGTATTCATACCACTTCACTTTTTAGACATTTTGTTATGTTACAGCCTTATTCCAAAATGGATTAAATTCATTTTTTCCCTCAAAAATTCTACACAAAATACCACATAGTGACAAAGTAACGTTTTTAGAACATTTTGCTAATTTATTAAAAAATAAGACACTCAAATGTTGCATATACATAAGTATTCAGACCCTTTGCTATAAAACTCAGGATTGAGCTGAGGTGTATCCTGTTTCCACTGATCAGCCTTGAAATGTTCCTCCAACTTGTTTGCAGTCCACCTGTAGAAAAATTCAGTTGATTGGGCATGATTTGGATAGCCACACCTGTCTATATAAGATCCCACAGCTGAGTACATCAGAGCACAAACCAAGCCATGAAGTCGAAAGAATTGGCTTTAGACCTCTGAAACAGGGTTGTATCAGGGCACAGATCTGCACGAAGGTTACAGAAAAATATCTACTGCATTGAATATCCCAAAAAGCACAGTGGTCTCCATCATTCAGAAATGGAAGACATTAGGAACCACCAGGACTCTTCCTAAAGCTGGCCCCCCAGCCAAAATGAGCAAGCGGGGGAAAAGGGCCTTGATCAGAGAGGTGACCAAGAACCCGATGGTCAGTCTGACAGAGCTCCAGCGTTCTTCTGAGGAGATTGGAGAACTCTACAGAAGGACCACTATCTCTGAAGCACTCCACCAGTCAGGCATTTATGGTAGAGTGGCCAGACAGAAGCCACTCCTCAGTAAAAAAGCACCTGACAGCCAGCTTGGACTTTGCTAGAAGACACCTGAAGGACTCACAGACCAGGAGAAACAAAATTCTCTGGTCTAATGAAACGGAGATCGAACTCTTTGGCCTGAATGCCAAGGTTAATGTCTGGAGGAAACCAGGCACCGCCCACCACTTGGCAAATACCATCCTTACAGTGAAGGATGGTGGTGGCAGCATCATGATGTGGGCATGTTTTTCAGTGGCAGGAACTGGGAGACTTGTCGGGATCGAGGGAAAAATGAATGCAGCTCAGTACATCGACATCCTTGATGAAAACCTGCACCAGAGCGCTCGAGACCTTAGACTGGTGTGACGCTTCATCTTCCAGCATGGCAATGACTCTAAGCACACGGCCAAGAAGACACAAGAGTGACTTCAGGACAAGTCACTGAATGTCCCTGAGTGGCCCAGCCAGAGCCCAGACTTTAACCCGATTGAACATCTTTGGAAAGACCTGAAAGTAGCTGTGAACAGACCCTGCCCATTCAACCTCACTGAGCTTGAGAGGATGTGCTAGGAGGAATGGGATAAACTTCCCAAATCCAGGTGTGTCGAGCTTGTTGCATCATACACAAGAAGACTGGAGGCTGTAATTGCTGCTAAAGGAGCTTTGATCAAGTATTGAGTAAAGGGTATGAATACTTATGTATATGCAACATTTGAGTGTCTTATTTTTAATAAATTTGCAAAATGTTGTAGAAAAGTTTTTTTTACTTTGTCATTATGGGGTATTTTGTATAGAATTTCTGAGGGAAAAATGAGTTTAATCCATTTTGGAATAAGGCTGTAACATAACAAAATGTGGAAAAAGTGAAGGGGTATGAATACTTTCCGGATGCACTGTATACTGTAGAAAATTGTTGCCCAGTGCATTGTGGCCTAATGATGTCAGTGTAACCACTTGGGCTTTTTGTCATTACACTGTGAAATGCCTCCACAATTCCCTTCAGCACAGAGCAAAACAATGTATCTTTATTTGCTCATCCATCCCAGAGCAACAACACAAACATTATCTCACCATGTTGCCCTCAATTCCATTTTGTAATTGAGCATACAATAAATAATATGTTTCCGTCCATATATAACAGAAGTTGTTTTTTTTGTTGTTTTTTTTAAGTGAGAAGTTGCCAAAAGGTTTTTTAATGTAATATCTCAAGATTTTTTTTGACATACTCTAAGACAACATCAATAACTCTGGCTGCGACAGTAATGACATTTACTGTACTACTTGTCCTTTGCCTGATTATATATTATTTTTCTTGCAGAAGAATTTTGAAGTCACTTGAGTTTTCCTATCAAACATTTTGCTTTACCATTTAAGACAGTATTGCAGAAATCCAATAAGCTACTGGTAAAGGAATGACTCATCTTTTATACTTTGCTGTGTTGAAAACAGCCTTATGTATTTTATTTACTTATTTTTATTTTCTTTATTTCCTTATTTAAATTGATTTGGGCTAAATGAGAGAACAAACAAGTAAAGTGCCATGCTTGGGTGATGGACAAATAATTGGATCTATCTATTGTTGTGGTTATGTAAAATATTTGATTATTTTAAGTCAAGTTATTCATGTTTTCCTCATTTTACAGTTCATTTTAAATGTATAAATAAAGAAATTAACAGAATTAGAGTGCTGCAATGTCAGTTTAACGATTGAAAGGAAGTCAAACAAGGGGACAGTTCTGTGTTATTAGTTAAGTGCTAGAGTGAATTCCATCAAATGTTTTTTTTAAAGTGAGAGCTGGACACATAGCAGATGCTTGAACAAATGTTTTACTTGAATATAGACTGCTTCTTCATTATATGCTTCCATGTAAATAGTGTAGTTCTCAAACAATGATCAGAGTTTTGAACTGAAAAAAAGAGTGATTGTACCAAATTTAGTGTACAGACGGACAGTTTAGTTTAATTTCTGAAAGTAAATCCTTGACTCAGGTTCCAATCTAAACCTGTACTTTTCCCTGAGATCAAAAGCAGAACTTACCAACAGCCTTCTTCATGGCTACTAGACTGAGGAACAGCAGACACAGCAAGTGCTCCATCATCTGGATCTATTCACCAACAGTGCAGGAGCAGGTGGGATCAAAACCTTCTCTCACAGAAGGTGAAATGTTCAGTTTGGGCCTGTGAAGGAAAGACAAGAGCAGGGATTCTTACATGACGTCTCCCATAGGTCTATGCAGGAAATGAATTTAAAAATAGAGAATAAAATATAAAATATATACTGTAAGGTAAAATATAAAATATATACTGTAATATATACTGTAATCCTTTATCCTCCCCTCTCACACTGACTCGAGACTGTCCTACTCCAGAGCTAGCTTTCTGAACTACCTTGTTCATTTAATTGGCATCTCCAGTCCTGATGCCACTGCCCCAGCACACCACAGAGAAGAAAGGGTGCTGGCTACCATACACAGGAAGAATGCCTGCAGGAAATGCTGTTGCCACACACAATCTGGGCCAGCACATTCCCAGAGCAAAGTCTTCCCAATTCCAACCTCACCCCCATCACTGTGACAGACAAGGGTGGAGGCTCAGGTGAAGGAAGTAGGGTGGATGCTGCTTTGGAGATGTACACATGTTGAAAAGAGCCACACAGCACACACATGCATATTTTCCTTAAAATTTTCTGTACTTGTGATTTAATTTACAGACGTTTGGAGAACTCACGACTACCTTAGGCCTTTAAAGCCTCAGCCCTTGCCTTTGTACCTGGGCTTCAAATATGATGAGAAGGTCAAAAAGGTTGTTTTCTTTGTCCTACTACTACAACATTATTATTCACTTCATTTTCTAAATCTTGAGGGAAATAATTAGCTTTATGTTCACCAGTTAGTCTCCAACTGCATCTTTGAGAGCGGCTCTCTGCTGTGGATCAGAATCAAAATCAGAATTGCCTTTATTGTCATTATAGTGTCATATAGTACAATGAGATTGGAGCCAATAATAATACACATGATAACACTGAGGGCCATGAGGGTGAACCAATATTTAGGTTGTGGATCAGACAGTAAAACCAGGTGGAAATCACTATAAAGCCCAATGGAGCTGTGGTCATTTGAATATCCAAAAAGATACAGGGTTAAAGGCTTTTTTCAACGTCTTACAAAGGAAAACGAACAGAATAATAATTGGGAAGTATAACACAATGATATACAGATTTTGAAGTTTTGTCAGAATATAATACACCTCGACATGGACCCCATTAGCTGCACAGTTTGTTGCTATTGTCTATTTCCTCTGATGTCCATTTTCCTCAGAGCCATTTACAGTATGTTGTCTGACTGACATATTGTATAAATAAAATGTGTATTTTCCTACTTCCATTCCTAGTCTTGTGGTAGTTTAGCAGCATTTGGCAGCTCAGAAGAGACAGGTAACTGGTATGGCTATGTAAAGGAACAGCTGTCCTGCTCCCCTGTGTGGCAGCCATGCGTGAAACAGCAGAACAGCCAGCCGGCCTCAAACCTTACAGTCCCTCCAGCTCTGCTACGTACAGATGGACAGCAAGGTGCACGCCTCTGTTCATCCAAGCCAATTTGACCTAATGAGAGGACAGCTTAAAATGATACATGTTTGTTTGTGTATCTTTAAATAATAGTAACAATATTTTTGAGAAGCTTGAACGAAAATGTTTCACATTTAAAAACTATGACTAAGAGGATTATTTTGCATTCAGACTAAATGAGTTTAACTGTGTCTAAGCCAACCTGGGGGTTTCTTATCTGAGTCGGACAATTATGTATGTACAGGAGTGATTCCCTGCTTGGGTTTTCAGATAGAGAACCTAAATATTCTTTTATATTTTTTCCTTACAGGGACATTTAGACCCTGGAAGATTTGACTTGAATCTTGACATATGGACCAGCATTAATAATGCCCATCTTCATTTTGATGTTCTCCATCAACCACATTCATTTGGAATTGATTTACTTTATTGCATTTTTTGTATGTAAATTTAGATGAATCACACCAGGACTTACATCATTCACACCTTTGTGGGTCTCCCTTGTAGTTTTTGTTGTTGTTGTCGTTGTTCCTGTTTTAACCATCAGGTCATTTCAGGTCATTCCTTTGTTTTTATTGAAGCTTTTCTGCATAAAAACTCTCCAAAATGACCTGACCTGACTCTCTCGGTCTGATTTGTGCAGTAACATGGCATTAAGCCATCTTTCTTCGGGTTATACAGATACATTATTAATGGGCTCTGAGTCTCGAGTGTGCTGTGTATCAGCACAGTGCTGGTTGACCTTAGTTTGACCTTAGCACAATTAACCATGTCTTTCTTAAAAATACATTTCTGAAAATGCCTTGGAGTGGGTCAATTATTCAAATTTTATTAAGTAGAAAGAATCTCTATGTCTATTGATGAGGTCATTTTATCAGTGCCAGATTAACTATGGGACTTCTGTTTTCACTGTATATGATTCTCCTTGGGTGTAGCTTTGATGAGACAGTAAGCCTCAAAAGATCCAGTATGCTTCAGAGCAACAACGCAAATGGTTGTTCGCCTCTTCCAAACAAGTAAACTAAATGGGGGTAGGAAAAGCCCGCATGTGATTGTCCAACAAAAACTTAAATGTGTAGTTGTGTGAAGTGAAATTCAAATCCTGCCTACTAACCTCTGAAAAAACTGCATGATGTTGACATGCTTGTATATATGGTATGGTATGTTTTCATCTCCTGTTCTAAGAGTCTCAATCATCAAAACAGTGTGCTGTGCTTAATTCATAGAGTTCCTGAACCACTAGCAGGGAAATGTTGCAATAAGTCATTAAAACAAAATGAAAAACTAAAGCCTACTCTGACAAAAGCATCATGAAATTTAAAAATGCAAATTTCGAACAGCTAGCAGATTTAGATCTAATTAGCACTCCAGGGTAACATCATGTACCTAGTGCCACTTTATGCACTTCAAGCATTAATTGCCGACCACATGCAGGGAAAAACAGAATTATTGCAACATTACTTGATAGAGAAATGAGCGATCATATTGGGACATCCGGAATTGTTCATGAAGTCCCTAGATAAAACTAGAGATGACAGTGCATATTAGGGAGTCCTGAGCCACTGGCAGGAAATGTATAACTCTCCAGTCTGCTTGCTGCACCCTGAACTATCCACTAACAAGGGGACTCTGGTGCCTGAGAGCAGGGTGATTTCATGCACACTGTGGCTGACTTCATCAGGACACAGAGAAACACATCTTTTATCTGTGTGCGTGTCTCTGTGTGTGCGTCTGATCATTACAGAACAATAGTGGGTCTATGAGGCCATTTCCACCTCTGGCCCTGTTTAACAGAGAACCATTTACTGAAGTGCAATGCACACTTATACACACATGTGAAGGACACACATACAAAGGCCGCTTAAAACCAGTCACTTGACTGCATGACAAATGTCCTTTGTCCTCTGAACGTCAGCATATAAAGACCTAATAGAAGGGAACACACCTAGTACACACCTTTAGATCCAATCAAATTGAAACTCATGAAAAACCTAACCCTAACCATACATAAAGAGTAAAGGGACTGACATTGTTATTTGAAAGGAATCGAAAGATGGTAAGAGATGGTAAGCACAACCCAGAAAAACACACAGATAATAAGACTGACAAAAATGGTTTGACCTCACCCCTACAAATCAGAGAGATCAGACATTAACAGCAGTATGCTGCTCAGTTTCACAGCTCAAAAATCTCACATTAGCTCCACTTGGATCTTTCTAGACCGTGCCCATCATATTAATATTAAGATTCCCTTATTAGTCACAGAACAGGGAAATTCAGCCTCTGCATCTAACCCATCTTTTAACACACCATGCTAAGGAGCAGTGGGCTGCACATTATTGACAGTCACTTATTGACAGTCACTCAACCAGATTCCAACCAGTGTTAATTTTGTCAACCATGACGATGACGAAAATATTTCGTTAACGCCCCTTTTTCCCGTGACGATGACGCACAAATTTTTTTTCCAGAAAATAAAAATATGACAAGAATAAAAATTGATTTTCATTAAGGAGACTAAGACAAGACGAAATTTACAAGCAATGGACGAATGGACATTAAAAAATGTAATTGTTTATCATTAATTTGTAATTGTTAATATAAGTGTTTCTTGAACTTCATAGAAGATTATGCGCTGTTGCCCTGTTTGTCCCTGCAGGGCGCCTGTCCCACAGTAGTAGTTCAGTGAGTCGAGTTCAGTTGAGTTTAGGCCCTTCCCATGTAAAGTAATGTAGCCGGTAGCTAGCTATAACTTAACCGTAGCTAGTTCAACTTCGTAGCCATGGCGTCTGGCTCGGATACCAGTATACGGTTTGTTGGAACTGGGTGAATACAACGCCTGGATGTATGGAGCCATTTTGTTTACAAAGTGATCGACAACAAAACAACTTGCATGATAATGATTGAGTGTGATATATGTTAAAAAGAGAAGTAGTGTGGAGAAGGTTTATTCTGTGCAGTCAGTGATTTATGTTAAAAAGAGAAGCAGTGCGTGGAGAAGTTCTATTATGTACAGCGTTGACTAAAAAGACTAATATGTACAGTGTTGACTAAAATGACTAAAATGACTAAAATTTGACTAAGACTAAGACTGATTTTCCTCATTTAGACTAAGACAAAGACTCACTTGGGAAGGCAATGACTAAATATGACTAAGACTAAAATTGATTTTCATCATTGTGACTGACTAAGACTAAATTAAAAAAAAGCTGAAGAAATTAACACTGATTCCAACCCTCCAGTTGCGACTCCTAATTCAACCTCTAAGCCCCAGGATAGTTGATTTGGTCTTTTGCTCTGTTCATGATTTACTTGTGTTGTACTTCTGTTTATTTGTAATGATTTATGATTAAATATCTATTGGATTTTTAACAGAAGTAGTCATCTAAACACATTGTCTTGGGCTCAAATAAATGTGTTCCTAAGTGAATTTGGTGTGTGTGTGTGTGTGTGTGTGTGTGTGTGTACAAACACACACACACACTCACTGACAAACCTGCAGTACACCCATAAAAGCACTCAGCCTACTCCACTTTCTCCACTGCCTTGTTTCACTTTCTTCCTGCTGCAGGACAAAACAATCCCAAGCCTTTGTGTGTATGTGTGTGTTAGCAGATGTGAAATACTGCGGCCTATAAATACTGGGTGTGTGACTTTTGACCTCAGATATTAGTGCAGTCTCTCAGAAGTCATCATTATCTCTGCTGACTTCCTGTCCTGACTACAGACAGGACTGACTTATTGCTGACCTCAGGCCCAGGTCAGCGGAGCGCCCAGAGCCACAGATGGCCAGCTTGGCCACTGAAGTTATGAGGACACCCCCGTGTTTTTTCTCTCCTTTTGTTTTTTTTTTTAAGCTCTACTATGTCCTATTGACTGTCGTCCATCTAAATTGGTATTTTGGTATATTATATTGCCATTGCATCTCACCTATGGTTTCTAAAAGAGGTATTAAAAAAGCCAAATCAGGGACTTCCAGGGAAGCCATGCGGGATAGACGCATAGTAATTAGCTCTGTTCATTCACTGTTAAAAACCACCCTCAAACTCCAAATTTTATCATGAAAATTCTCAAGGACAAGGCATGGGGGGTAAAACAAAAAAGAGACAAAATGAACAGGAGAAGGATGGTTAAGAACAGTTTAAATTCAACAAAAACAAACGGAGCCAACTGACGAAGAAAATGGCAATCTGCTGATAAATTCAGCAATATGACGTCAAGGAAATGGTACTGAAATTGGCCTGGAAAAAGAAAATTAATCTTAACAACATACCGTTTCCCTTTGATCACAATTATGCACACGAAGTGATGGAAAAACGCAGAGCCTACGGTGGAATTAAAAAAGCACTGAAAGAAAAGGGCATTCAAATCATTGCAAAAAAGACATTCTGTTTTTAGAAGGAACATGTTTCTAAACTTCAAAGTCATGTATTTATGCAATTTGGATGGACTTGACTATGTAAAGCAGGACAAATACCCGGGCTGTACGCTTAGGTTTTTCACTAGGAGCCCAGGTGCTCCTAAATGAAAAAATTTAAGAGCACAGATAAAAATTTAGGAGCACTGTGAAATTTCTTCATACAATGTTTTTTTTTAACACAAAGACACATACTGTACAAAAAGTACCTTTTTCACACACACACACACACACGCACATTTTATACAACTATATTGCTGTATTTATTTAATTGTTTTTACTTCCTTTTCTATTGTTAAT
>JAOWBC010000710.1:1498594-1522941 GCA_028566105.1 Hypoplectrus providencianus
CGGTTTCCTCCCACAGTCCAAAAACCTGCACATTAGGTGAATTGGCAACTCTAAATTGACCGTAGGTGTGAATGTGTACGTGAATGTATTTGTTTGTTGTTGATAGGCTGGCCACCTGTCCTGGGTATACCCCGCCTCTGGCACAGAGCTGGCTGAGATAGGCACAGCCTCCCCGCGACCCGGGATTACCTGGATGAAGCGGTTAAGACAATGAATGAGGACCTACAGTAGCCCTGCACTCTGAGAGCACAGTTCTCTTATCAGGTATTATGGTACTATGAACTCTTTCAGATGGATGGTAAGGTGTAGGTAAGGCGAAGAATTTTGAACTGAACTTTATAGGGAGCCAGTGCAGAGAGGCCAAAACAGGATGCTTAGGATCTCTTTTCTTAGTCCCTGTCAGTACACGGGCTGCAGCATTCTGGATCAGCTGAAGACTCTTTAGAGACTTAGTTGGGCATGCATTTCCTCCAGGCTGGAGGAAATGCATGGACGAGTGTTTCTGCGTCTCTTTGGGACAGAATGGCCCTAATTTTCACAAAAATTATGTTTGCATGATGGATGCTTATTGTATTAACAGTAGGGGTGGGTATTGCCAAAGAAGTCACGATTCGATTCGAATCACGATTCACATGCCACGATGCGATTCTGTCGCGATGCATCACGATACTTGAATTATTGCAATGCATTGCGATGCATTGCGAATTTTCACTGAACACTGTTAGAAAAAAATAAAGCCATTACCAGTGGCTGACTGGCTGTGTATGATCTGGACAGTGTGTTCAATTGATACATAACTCAAAGCAACTCAATTCATACATAGCTGTATTTACTGAAATGACTTTTGGAGGTATTGCCATGAAAACAAATATTATTGTTACTGGACACAAGTTTTTTTTTTGGCCTTTTTGATAGAGACAGTGAAAGGGGGGGACAGAGGGGGAGACATGTGGTAAAAGGGCGCAGGTCGGATTTGAACCCAGGTCAGCCGCGGCGAGGACTGATCTCTGTGGTACGTGCTCTACCAGTTGAACTATTCGGACGCTCCATCTGCTTTGTTTTTAAAGCCAAAATGCTCTAAACATCGGACTTGAAATGTGACAGAGCCGGGCGAATTTTCTCTGTTTCCTCCATGTTTTGTTTATGAATGACTCGTCGCAGTATCCCGCGACCGGAAATGCTTGTGACACAAGGCAACGGGCGTCAACACATCCGCAGCGACATCTACTGGACTGGAAGTTGTATTCCACTTGTTTTTGGCTGATTTTCGCCAACCATTCATGCCATTTTATTTATTTATTTATTTTAATTAATAATCGATACTTGGCGTCAAGAATCGATGCAGTA
Organism: Hypoplectrus providencianus; assembly: GCA_028566105.1. NCBI lineage: Eukaryota > Metazoa > Chordata > Actinopteri > Perciformes > Serranidae > Hypoplectrus > Hypoplectrus providencianus. Next base: position 1,499,942 of record JAOWBC010000710.1, read on the forward strand.
GATCGCGAAAATTAGAATTGCGATGCATCGTCATGATGATTATTTTGCACACCCCTAATTAACAGCCTGTTCACTTGCAAGGACATAATGCATCAATGTCATGAGGAAATTATAGCAACTGGTCTGATAGCACAATGAATTGCGTATTCAAAAGCATGCAACTGCTTTTTGCCCCATGAACCTATTTACTGAATATATGGGATATTTTTTTACACGATTCCAAGTGGTAGAGTTTATATCAAATCAAATAAAAAATACAAGGAAAATTCATTAATACTTTGAGAATTAAACCAATTGTTTTTGCCTTATTTGCACATATTTAGCAAGGCTTTTTAGTGGCTTTTTGTAAATTTAGCCTACAGTCTGTCTCATGGATTATCATGGCTGACTCTTAGTAAAATTGTTTACTGTCTTCACTTGGAAGTTCTCTAAAAATGAGTTGACTGATATATTACATGATGTATGCTAACTGACAGCTGATATTTTGGAAGCAGGCTCTAGAGGCAAGTAACTTTACCTTTACTCCTGATGCTGATAGACTGGGTATGTTTGGTGGAATTCTATTTTATATGAATACGATTTATGAGATCGGGGCAACTGTTTACGTTTGAGATAGCACCCACATTGTGTCAGTGTAAAATTACATGGAGAGAGCGCTTGCAGAGATAATTGTACTGGTAAGCTTCACCAAGAGAGAAGACTGAACAACATTTTGGAGTGGGACCGATAAACCATTTTATTGCCAGGTGCAATATGTGGGATATGTCCATAATAACTGTGTAAAACATTCGAAACATCAAAGTTTTGAGACACAGTGGCTCTCCGACAGTAAGTAGCTCAACACCTATATCTAAAATAGGGATCCACACACTACATTCTGTGGCATTCTGCTGCAATGGACAGGTTTCCAGTAGTCAAGCTCCATCCAAGCACAGACAACTTACCTTTAACGGACCACATTTCAGGCATGGTTGTCTGTCATGTATGTGGCAGCCCAGAGCTAAACTCCTGAAGAGTGCGCTCCACCCTTAACAAGCCCCCCGACACCATGCCCAGGAGACAAGAGATGGTGGATGGATGATATTGCATCAAAGGCTTCAGCATTTGGAAACGGCAGAGTTGGCTAGACAGAAAGACTGTGATGGTTGGCCAAGCACATAATTAGGTAAAGCTGGCATCCTATAAATAGTTCAGAACAGCCAGGAGTACCTGTGATGATACAATCAGTTCTCAACAAAACACTGCATAAATTAACTATGTCTAATTAATTCTGTTTAGATAGAAGTTGTAAAAATCAAGCACATAATGAATAGCTGATAAGATCAGTAATAGGCTCCTCTAAATAATGGGCCTCAACATTTTCAGCTATTAAAGTACATACAAGAACAGGGAAAACAAAAGCTTTGGATTGTGTTTTGGTTCCTTCCATTTTAAGTCTTTAAAACTACAAAGAAAGTATACGCACTTTTATAACATGACATAAGCCCAGAGGTGAACAGAGAGACGAGCCTTAAGGAGGTAGAGAAAAGGAGATAGCTTTACTATAAAGAAGGCGTCGCTAGCAGAAGTTGCAACATCTCATCATACACGCATACATGGTGAATATATTTATGCATTTTTCTGTTGAGTATGTACCTTACAAAAGCTGTTATTTTGCGTGTTGAAGCAAGACTTTGACAAGCTGCTCTGATACATATGGCAAAATTAAGAAGATGCTAATATGAGAAAATAAAACAAAAACAAATAGCATGTGATCAATCATTGAAAAATCCAGTTGCAAATTCCATATGTGCACCAGTAAAATTCTACACTTTGCAGCATTTTCAATTGAAAAAAAGAGTAATAATAACACAGAACAGTAAAACTGCACATGGACATTTTCTTTTCCCCGATTAAAAGTGAGCTGAGACAATGCAGACAGCAGACAAGACAGTCAACATGCATGAATAAAAGCACAAGAAGAAGCACTGTGTATCACCACATATGCATCATCGTCCCACAACATTTTACTTATGTTATCCATTTGGAGGAAGTTCCATATGGCCTTTCCATACCAGATCTGAAAGAAACTACTTTACTGAATCCAGTGAGAAAGTTCAGACCAATGTAACCCATGTTTGATCTCAGTGCTGTTTCTTCCTGTTTTCTTCTATTTCAGCAGTGGTCCCCTGTTTTGTCTAGATGCTTGCTCTTGTGCTCAAACTACACCCCAGCCCCCCCACCCCATTGTAAAACAATGCCATCAGAGAAAACACCCAGCTGATTAAAACTCAGAGGATATTGCTTTGAGTGTCTACAGAGAAACAGAAGGGAGCAAAAGTTCTTGGAAGAGGGATTTAGAGAAAGAGAAGTTGTGTTTTAAGAGAATCAGACATCTCTGTTTTTAATGGGGTGAGAAATATCTAGCCACAACTTATACCAAAATGACCGCCTGTCACCGCAGCATGTGTTGTGTTCTATTTTGTCAAACTCTGCCGATTGAAAATGTCATAATGGACTGACAAAGTATCTCCTCATTAGAGGGCTGCCTTATTTGGCCAAATTTGGTCAATTTGTGGCCGAGCCACATGTTTACCATGCAGTTGTGTGATTCTTGCCAACTTGTTGTAATTATTTCACATTATTATGTAATTATTTTACAATTATTTTCTTCAATTATTTCATTACTCATGTAAAGCCACTGCAGGATGTAAATAATGATGACTGGGCGTATACCAAACAGTTTCTATTCTTTCTAAGATTTATATGAATACATTTGCCCTTGTACCTGCTACACTATTGGCAGTGGTCAAGAAATCTTAGCCTGATTTAGCATAGTATTTACCACATCTTACACAATTTTTTAACGCAACAATTGACAATGCAACTAAACATAATGTGTTTTCACTGATCTCTGCCTGTTTTGGGGACAATTTTTCAGAGCAAATTAGGCTACTGCTTGTTGTGGGTGAGGCTTGACACTCTCATCTGTGGATTAGAAGGAGACTAAACCTTTAGTCCTCCAAGTTGGCCACTGAAATGAGACGCAACAACAGGCATGTCAGGTGAAAGGCATCCCAGGAAGGACTGTGCAGTCTCAGAGATATGACAAATGTGTAACAGTTAGAAAGGGTGGAGTTTGTTCCAATACCTCAGCGAACGCATGTTGTTTAGGCCTACTAGCAGTTTGTGTGCGACAATGCTACAAACGGTATATTGCAGGAGCATTTAAGTCTTATTTACATCATAGAGAATATAACATATTCCTCTTTCACAATATAGAATCCAAACCATTATCAAACTAGTGACTAATAGACTTGCCACTGTCAGTACCATATATCACAATGTCAAAGCAAAGGGCAACATAGAGTGAATGATGATTCTTGTTACTCTTTCAGAGTGCAAATGTTAGTCAAAGCTACATTACAAAGGTGCGTGACAGACTAAAGATGCACCTGTCGCATTTTCTTTGTGACTTTTTGTTTCCTTTTCGGATAAAGCATTTTTCTGGGGAAATTGACTTTTAAATATATACAAATATAAGAGATTTCAGGACCTACATGTACAGAATATATGTCAAATAAATAATAAGCAACAATAGTAATTTTCTGCGTGGTGAAAATGTTATGTTACATAAATCATAATAACAACACAAGAGTAACCGTAATACCACGAGTACGAGCAGCACAATGGACAGAGAAACATGAGCTTTTTCATGTACCATGACAGGTATTTTGTTGTTGTTTTGTTTACAGCAGAAAAGCCAGCTGCTACAAGTATCACAAATATCTTGAACATACTGTTGTGTTAAATGCCTCTCTTGATGAACAATAACAGATTCTGGAGACATCTTTTTTTCTGGCTATTTCTAGCATGAAAACAACAAAATAAGTTAGTCAAAAACGTGTATATAACAATTATTAAATTAAGCACTAATATTAATACTATCCACATAATGTAATAAATAGAAATATAAAATAAATATTTGAAATACAATGTGAACTCCAGTTGCTAACTGCAGTTAACCTTTTTGCTTTAGTGCTGTTGAGTAGCAGGTAACTACAGAGTGCCAAAATGATGTGGTGAAACAAATGAGCACTCAGTGAACATTTAGTACAATACAAACACAAGCAAATATCCGATCAGTCCATCAGTCTGCTGAAAGAATGACTGCATGACAAATATGGTTGTAGGACAAGTGAAATACTGAGCGTACATACTTCTAAAAACATGTTCTGAGGCTCTGTTTTTTTTTTTTCTTCTTTTGCAAATCTAAAAAAGTTAGTTGATACATTTCATTTCAATGGTGGATGTGAATTTTATTTATATAGTTTCATGCTGTAAATCTCATCATTTTAATCAAGTATTCTACGCAAGTACGCAGCCCTAACAATGCCTTTTTTTTTCATATGTATTGATTAACAAATTAATTTGATTTATAAAAACTAGGAGGAGAGAAAGAGGTGTAGATCCCTCAGTAAAGGTGGATTCAGACTAAATCAAAGAGAAGTTTCGAGGCGGAGTGATTGCATATAGGGTCAATACACCGATGGGGAAGGACACAAATTAATATATTGAGCCAAAAAGTGTCACTTGAATTCAAAATGTTTCACTTTGAGAAAACTTCTTGAAGATAGTAACAAAGCGAACTGAGGTTGATGTATGTTACTAACTAGCTTACAGCCTTTGTCTGTGTCTTGGCTGTTTAAGGCAAAACAAATAATTATAAGTTATTAAAACTGCAATAAAGTAAAAATCAAAATCCAGTGGCAAAATGAATGTAAAAAATGCAGGCAAAATGTAGTCTGAACACACCCTAAGGATCCCAGCCTCTCATGCTGCATTCATGTGCCATTGGGAGAGAAAGTAGATGTTGGCTTCTAAAAACATTACACATTTCAGCTTCAGACCTGAAAGTCATTGGCCAGAATTCTGGTGGCTAAATCAATAAGAGAAAATAAAAGAAAAAAAGGAATTATATGAAATGTGTGTGAAACAGAACAGTTTGCAACAAACAAGAAACTATTATGTCAATGGAGACACTGAAAGATGGAAGCTTCACAACTCCAAACTACAAGTGTAAGCATTTCAATCGTGAGCCGACTGATGTTCCTGTTTGACATGATTGCAGCATTAGCCTGCATGCTATCTATGGAGTTTACTGGGTTGTGGTCTACTCGAACTTCCCTCTCTGTTGCCTTCCACTTACCACAATGCTCCAAAAAATATTCATTATTTTTTTAACAACAAACTGTTGCAGAGCTTGGTGCTTGTGGTTGAAATATCTTTTCTCGTGATGGTGATTTTGAACATGTGGACTTCAACATTGGATTAGAGGTAAGAAACACATGTTCACATCGAACAAGGCAAAGTTAAAAAAAACAACAAAAAAAAAAACAACTGTGATCTAGCCTGCAAAGATAGAAAAAATGAAACCCAAAATGCGTTCTTTTACTAACCAGATTAAACCAAAGGTGGTATGGAAGAGGTGATAGTGCATAGTTTTGCGGGGCACTAAAATGTGTGCCAGGACTGTACACAGCACTCATTAAGATCAATGACTCATCTAACAGCTGTGGAAAACTAAAACCTTTCATTGCGTAAATATCAATATGATAAACATATCTGCCGGCATCCTGTTGAGTTTGATGGTTAGAAGCTGATATGTTACAGGACGGGGCCAGTGTGTGTGTGTGTGTACTTTACTGAGACGCTACACAGAAGTATGAGGGGTTTATCAGGAAAGGAGAGCAGGGACACAGAAAATGTTCAGAGCAGAAACAAACCAAAGAAAAATCTTGTTGATGCCTCCAAGTGCTGAGAGCTGCCCCGAAGGCACACTTTGAGTCTGTGTAAGGGCAGGCAGAGTGCAGAGAAAAATGAGCATTGTCCTCTCTGTCCAAACATCACCTCCAATGGGCCTATTTCTTTGAGCTGGAAACTAAAACAAAGGCTTGTGGTCTAATTCCACTCCCATGTTCCCCTTTCACTTTATCTGCAGAGGAAAGCCTCTACAGTCTCCAGATAGGCCCTGTTGTGTTCCTTCTGTGTTTAATTTGTTTCATTTCTTTATATATTCATGTGTGTGTGTGTTTGTGTCTGCTGTATGGTGTCATAACCCTCTAACCAGAGGGTGCCACCGCTTTCCGTGCTGATACGGCGCTATGCCAGCGAGTAGATGGCGTTGACCGGCGAGGTGGCCTCAGAGCTCTCATTGCCCTCCGTTTCATCCTTGTCCTTCTTCACCGTGTACTGGCCAATAAAAGAGCCATCTTCATTGAACTGGCCATCGCCGCCTTCACCGTAGTCCACCAGACTGTCGTCGCTTTCCTTCACGTTGCCATCCAGTGACGTCTGGCTGCCCTGGAGCGGCTTGTTGTCCTCATCACTGCTGCAAAGGTAGACCAAGAGTTCAGTGTTAGAACAGGAGCAGGATGTTGTGACACAGTGTCAACAGGAGTTTGGGGGCCCTGTCATTCCCATCAGCACATGTTAAAAGGGGAAAGTGGAAGGTTATGCGGATTGCAGGTAAAGAAATGATGTTAATTCCATATTTTCAGCTTGTGTCACTTGAGTCTTTTCAGAATAGAATTTAGATTTCAAGTATTCATTTCTTTTCCATATATTTTTTAAAGGATACATTTGAATAGTTCGAGTCTATCTGGATGCAATACTCACATGTTGTATGTCATTAGGAACTATAATGGCCATGAAGCTTCGCACAGCAAATACACTGCAAGTGATGAGGACAAAAACAGTCCTCGTTCCATGAAAGCGTGCTTTCTTAAAAGCTAAAGTGAGACATAAAATGAATGTATTCCTTTCAGTAGTTGTTGCAGATTTATTGCTGGTGTTTGTGCCAGCAACAGAATGAGTCTGTGTCTACATAGCTGCCTGCTGCATTTCTAATTATAAGAACACTGAGGCTCAGCTCCACATGCACTGAGTGATGACTGTGTTTAGTGTGTACCAATTATTATATCACAGCTTTGTAACCCATCTATTTACCTGTTATGATGCCCTGATTGGGAAAATGCCTTACATAGTATAAACTAGCCATCTGTTGTGCAATTTGGAATAAAACTGGCCCTCAGATATGAAATAGTAACTTCAGCTGGACCTAGAAGATCATAACAGATTTTGTCCTACATCTTTATAGTATAACCCTGCTTCAGTGGAACTGAAGAACTATTACAACTGTCAACGTATGGCATGTGAGCTCTGTATGAAGATAGACTTGAGAAAATCCAAACATAGCCTTCAAAAAGATTTCTGCATTTGCAATTTATCCCAAAGCTGCATATTGCTATAAAGTTAAAGTTGATTTTGTAGAACACTATACAGTATTCGCCTCTCTGTTTTAAAAGCAACCCTGTCTCCTAAAGATTAAGTTTATATTTAACTAATTTGCACTTGTGCTTTGCAAGAAGTGTAACTGCCTTGCTTAGCTGCCTTAGCTTAAAACTCAGCCTAAAACAGTGTACAAGCCTGATTCCAAAGTAGTTGGAGTGCTGTAAAGATGTAAAAGAAAAAAAAGAAAACAGAATGCAATGATTTGAAATCCTTTGCAATGTTATCTCAAGCTGAAAACTTCATATTTTGATCGTCAAACTGTTTGCAAAATACAAAATAATTATACTGAATGAATCTGGAAATTGATTTCCTTCATCAGATGTTTTTTTTTTTTCATCTTTCCCCGACTACACCACTAATCCCTAAACCTGGCAACCCTCTGTCCTAGTCTTGAACTTGAATAATCCACGATAACCTTATCCTCACATGTACAGTTTAAGAACGTCACACTTCCTGGACAGGAAAATGTGTATCAATATAAAACATACTTTGCGGTGTACATAAGGTAATATTATTTGTTTTTTTTATACCATATTTGGTAGGAGACAGGGGTGATTAAAAGAGATAAATACTGTGGTAACAAATCAAATAAGACAAGTGCATACACATGCTAAATGGTGGCCATATTCTGACATGAGATCTAAGCATGAGAACTCCATCACACAAACATTTCAGGAGCTGTGCTCGATTTCAGTTCAGAGCATGGGTGCATGTCTCCTTACTCTGACTTTAGGGAAGTGAACTTCATGCATAGGAAGAAAGAGCTACAGGTTATCATCAGCTTTCCTGTCTAGGATCAGGCCAGTAGCATAACAGCAGGATATGCACTCGAAGGATGCAAAACTTCCTGTTTGATTTCTCTTCTCAGGTCTGTGGATTGCACTGCAAGGTTACCAAACAATACGTATTTAGATTCTATTGGAGAAGACATAATCTATACTGTGGCTTCTCAGAATCATCATGCTCCATGCTGATACACATTGGGAACCACAGACATCGCTTGATACATTTTAGAAACCATACATGTTAATAATCAAGAGTACAAATGGTAAACGGCAGATGCAGCAAGATCACAGAATGACACAGTTCAAGTTTAATCCTGATGGAACCTAAAATTCAGTGTTCATTATGTAAATCCACAAACAGTCTTTCAAACTAAATTGAGAGACAGTGAGAGAAGCAGAGACAGTAAAACAATGGAGGCTATCAGAACACATGCTGACATATAACAAGGTGAAGAAATGAAAAGATTATTAAGGGTAGGTAAATGTAAGGGAAAGATCATCATCTTTAAGTCAATTAGAATATGAACTAGTCAAAATTATGTCCCCATGTGGCTTTACATAAACAAGCTTTGGCTGTTTGTTAACAAGTCAGTTCTGCCTAACTGGCATGAATAGTTTGGGGTTGTTGGTATGAACAGTAATACACTTTTGTAGCAAAGAATATGTTAAGAATGAGAATATTTTGACCCAAAAGAAAAAGCTCACTGTTTACAGAGCAAACAAAGCTAAAATCCTGTCCTGTATTTTCTTGTTTCAGGTGCAGATGTCCCCATAGCTCTTGGATTCATCAGATACAGTGTGCAGTAAGGTGGGTCCATCACAAGGACATCGCTTTTTACATCTCTTACTGCTAATTCAATGAATCTGGCCATGAGGCAAAGCCTCTGGGTCTGCCAGGGTCATTTGGCTAAGCCTGCATTCATTTGTTGACCACTCCCCCAGCAGTGAGACAGGGCTTTTCAGGATGGGCCTTTTATTTTAGTGACTTCAAAACATCCTCAGAATGAAAGAGGTCACAGTTCGGAATGATTCAATTATCTGATTAAAGGATTATTTGACTTGAAAAGTAAAGGTGGGGGAAGTAGCTAAGAAAATGGGAGTTCGTTTAAAATATAAGCTTCTAAAACTCATCTATCTGCAGCTGCACACATGATTTCATGATTTACATGACAGGAAGTTCACTCTGTGTTATGTTTGTTTATTTATTGTTTTACTTCTGCTTAACTTGCTAATAATGTCTGCGTTATTATGCAGTATTAGATTGTGTTTTAAAATGCTTTTATGTGATATACAATTCATTAAGATGTTGACAAAATGCAGTTCTCTTAGACATTAATCACTCAAAATGCACTGCAAATAAGAAGTCAAAGCATTGTTCTCAAAGCAGGACCAAGAGGACTCTTAAGAGACTCTTCTCCTTTCATACCTTTCAAGAGACCTTTGGACCAATGAGGAAAATAAATAAAAAAAGACACAAAGGACACAGACATTTAGAGGGAAGGGAGGAACAGAAAGACAATCATGATACAGATGGACAATCACATGCTAAATACACAGGCTAAGAAGGGAGATGAGGACAACATTACATTAACATGTATATATCTTTGCTAAGGTCAGAGGCAAATGCATTTAAATCATCATTAAACTGAAGGCAGGAAACAAATAAAGTAGCAGCTTAAACACTGAATAAAATAAAGTTCTTTTTTCTGTCCATTTGAAAAAAAGGCAGCATATCATGTGTCAGGGCCGTCTCATTTCATCTTGTTACAACTGGGACATTATTTCTATGAGACTGCTGAGACATGGGAACACAAAGACTTCACCACAACCAAGTTTGACAGGGAAATAAACACAAACAGTCAGACGGTGGGAAACATTATCTCAGCCCAGTCTGAATGAGTCCAAACATCAAGAGTTAAGCCGTATAATCCACTTTAGTGGCATATCAGATAAGTGATCTCACTTAAAATCCAAAATTCCACAGGAAAACTCACTAATACTATTACTAGAAGTCAGGTCCAGTTAAAGCAGTAAGAGGCTTGATTAAATATGATAAAAAATCTGGACTGGAGGTTTATTTGAAACCTGTATGATGGTCTGAGTGCTAGTGTTTAGTGACCCATGTGTCTTTTAGGCTAGGTTGCTGCATTCCCAGATCTCTGCAGTAAACTTCAACACCACCAAATACAAAAATTAAGACTCAGGTTGTAATTAACTGGATTTACCGTAAAACAACTACACAATAAAAGCTCATGTGTTTTTATACAGGACGATAAGTAAATGTAAAATATATTTAATGCTTGTTCTGCTGAAGACCCTCTTAGAGAATACAGAATGCAAAACATAATGGGAGAACAGGTGAAGCACAGAGGAAAAAGTTTTTACCAAAAAGTATTTTCTATCTTCAAAAACATGGATCATATTTTTGGTAGGGTGTCTGCTGTTCAATCTTTTGTCCTCCAACTGTTTTCTCCATTTGTTTGTTGTCTAAATCAGTTCCCTTAAGGGTGTCAAATTGTACCGAACAGATGTCCCTTGCCATCTCCTGCCCCATGCACCTTTTAATTGTCAGCCAGTAGAGAAAGAAGAATAGAATTTACCTCTTGAAGGGTGAAAAACACATTAGTGCCTTGGAACAAACAAAGGGCAAAGCCTCCCATGCATTTCACTATGGCTGCTCTCTCCTTGTACTGATGGAGCAGCTGATCCACGAGGACCCTGTTATCTACAGGGAGAATTTCCAGACAGGCTCTTTATGTACTGACTTATGATGCAACTCAGCATAACAGGCAACACTTGGGAATTTTACATTAGGATTATTTAAATTGTGTAGTATTGCTCCGATACTGAGCTTGACTAAAGCAGCGCTGAGCAAACAATCATGAATAAATACTGCCCAGTCACTGTGTGACTGGTTGTTGCATTGTGATTCTATAAAAGCCTCAGCATTTCATTCTGAGCATTCATAACAGCCTTAGTTGTTACTGCTCTTATAATGTTCTAAAATTACAATTTCCTTTCAGTTGAGCATCCTATGAAATGATGTGCAATTATGTTATTTCCTCTCTTTAACACTGGGGTGATGGCGCATATTTCCATGATAGTTTTATATCTAAAATGTTGAGTAAACTTTGGCAGTTTGTTTTGGATTATCACTCCACTCACTCCTTTCACCAAGCAGTCGTGCTTTGAAAAAAACAACAACAGTGATTTGGGAAATACATGTATTTATGTTTATTATTTATTTGTAGATTAAATCAACTTCTTAGTGTGTGTGGCCTAGCTCAGCAACATGGCATTCAATTTGGGCACTGAAGTGAAATGTCTTTTGGGGGACCAGTTGCAACACACACACACACACTTATTGTCTGGCTACTCTAATTACGTCATGTGACCATTATGGATGCTGCAGCGAAGGGATCCATGGGCTTGTTATCAGATGGACAGGTCTGAAGATTTGACAGTTTGACACCCAGAAACGAACCAAAGCCTAGCACTCAGCTCAATCCTGTCCTTCCCTCTTCTAATCATGATATATATATATCTTTGGTGTCACCTACTTACGAAGACCTATCCTCCATCTATAGGATTGTCCAAAATGGGTTTTTAAAACAAATGCAGGCCAGCCGCACAGATATTGCCTACACCAAGAATGAAATGTGAACACTCTTTGCGGACCGACCAAAGAGCCAGCAGTGCATTAATCAGGCAGATTGTCTTGTTTGTTTACCCAAATAAGCTACACCTTATTCTGCCCACGTTCTGCTCAGCACAGAGGAAACATCTGCTGCCCCCGACATGCACAGGCCAAGAGAGATGCCGTGCCGAAACCAAAGTACCTGTTCTCGTTTTCGTTTTCGTTTTCGTTTTCGTTTTCATTTTCGTTCCTGTCAGGGACAGATGACCCATTTCAGCGTGGGGAAGAGAGAGGGACGAGACATGAGGATACAGGGGAGACAGCAAGAGAGAGGCAATGTAGAGAAGGAAGGAGAAGGGAAGGAGGACAAGCTCCACATGATACATGCATGTAAATCCTTGCATGCACACAAACACAAACACACATGAACGCACACAGAGCTGAGAGCTAAGTTGTGCTGACTTAAGGGATTAGCACCACAGATGGATTCTGGGTTAGAATCAAAATAATGCAATGACCTTGTCTGTAAAAGAGGGGTTGGGTGTTAAAGTCAGACTCATGACAAAACCAGGTCTCACACAAGGAATACAGATTATTCATAGTGTTAAACACTACAGCACAGCGCCACTGAGGTGATATTAAATTCTAAAGGTGCCTCTTGAAATTTAGTGAAATCTTTTGAACTGCACAGCAGAAGGACTGCTGTGCCAATCATATAATGTAGTGCCATTTTTCTTTTACCGTAAAACACAGTGACACAATGATTGAACATTCCCTAATGCTTTGCATCATTTGTACCATAGATATGGATCAGAATCATGCTTTTGTGTGTGTTGATATGTACTGTAGTTATTTGTTATCCTTTTGTCTTTTTAGTAAGATCCAACCTTAATAATATCATTCACAGGCCTTTTCTCATTCCAGAGTGTCTTCAGTTAAATTCTTAGTGCAACTCTCACACAGCACAGTTAGAACATGTACATCTTAGATTTAGGAAAATGGTTAAATTCAATGTGTTTTAGTCAAAGTGGACAGATATAGAAAAGACAGACTCATTCTTCATAAAGAAGAATGAGGCCACAGAGATCAGTGGGACCTGAAAGGAACAAAAGACACATCACTTACCAACACATTCTTTAAAGAATCAACAGCTTATATCGAATCCTTATTACAGAATTATTACATGTTCTCTGCTGTATTAGACTGTATACTGAATACAAGGAAAGGTGTAAAAACGGATGTCCAGAAGAGCAAATATGGTTTCAGGATGGCAGCTTGAACTTTAGGTGGCATAATATCATGGTGCCTCAGAGCAAAAAGCATTTATTAACACTAATGCAGCTAATTATAAAAACACTACTCCAGCACCATTGTGCTGGAGAGGCTGCGGACTACCTGGGTATTACACACATAGTTTGTGGGATAATCCAGAATTGCAATAGTTCTGCAACATTTAAAGATCGATAATTCATTTTAGATGTGGATTTCCCTTTAAATCTACAGTATTGTATACTGGATTGTATACTCTACTGGGATAAGAGGTAATACCGTTAAGTGTGAAGGAAATTATATTGTTATAAAATTAACTCCCTACAGTTGAACAATGGACAAGCAGACTGAGGCAGGTGAACATTGAGGCAAAAGTGACTGCACAATTGCAATTGAAAAAAATATATTTGTGATGTAACTCAAATATAATTAAAGTATTGTCTTACTGTATCTATTCTTGCATGGGTTTATAGAAAATGTTTACATCACTGTAAGCTAAACAATGTAACAATTTCATTAAACCCAATGGTTGTTGCTTTAACAAACAGGAGCCTCTTATTGGTATTATTTGTCACAATCCCGCAAAAACTTTCACCAGTTTCACCAGTTACAGCTCCCCTACCGCAACTCTCTTTAAAGCACTTACTATCATATTCTTCATACAGTCCACAAATTGAGATATGGCAATGCCATCATAACACAAACAAATCCAATTCCCACAAATTCCCTAGACTAATGAAAATCGTCATCTGTGAAACTAAGTTTTTTCAGAGGTTGCTGTTCAAACAAAGTTAGCCCCTGAAGTGTGTGATGCATGTCAATGAGATGGTGGTATATACTTACTGGTAATCAAAGGATCCATCCTGGTCTTTCTGATCTACTGGATCCAAGGGAAGATCTTTTTTGTCACGGACTGAGGAGAAAAGAACAAAAGTACCATGTTCAACATCTGTTTCTGAAAGCTCCACTGTTATAGTTAGTTTTAACACACAAAACCACCTGCTGAGGGTTTCCTGGAGTTAGTATGCCATATATGCATGTTCATATATTTATCTTAATTTCATTTATTAGGCTGTTAAATAATTCTGTGTCCCAATTCCATACTTCTCTCCTAATACTATAATATATGATAGAACTAATACTAGAACACTAGGACATGATGCAAGGTGCTTACTGTAAGGGTGTAATTAAATTGCTGGCATTTAAAATTTTAAACAAACATGGGGTGTAATGTGTTAACATTCATTTAACCATTTTGTGATTGGTTGTCTGAGCTGACAGGTCATGTATACTGCAGTATGCATTGGGAACACAGCCTGTTGTAGTAGCAGCAGTAGTAGTGATGGGTCAGTGAAAGTCATTACTGAAAACACATTTTATTTGCAAAGTGTATGTGTGCGAACTCTCATTAGTCTTTTTCTGTCACTTTTCTGCAATAATCCTTATTTGACTTTAATTATTAGGCGTTAGTCCTTCACTTCAACAGCACCACAGTTCAGTACCTACCGAGATATTTTGTGAAACCAGTCATGCAACCGCCACCTAGACATTATAGAAACTGCAAAACATTAACACGGCTCTAACCTCTGCTGTTCCAAACCATTTCAATTTTTTCATATAGCAGATCAGCATCAATATTGCACGAAAATTTGGCGTGTATCCCAATGTGAATTTGTTATTCAGGAAAACTGTAACTGAACCTGAAATATATATATATTTTTTTAATCCAAAGTTGCTAGTTATTATTTTGGGGGAAGAAAGCCTTCATTGGTAAATCTGTATATGAAACATTGGGTTTCTAGAAATTATGAAAGGTACAAACCACGCCCATGGTCTTTCTTCTGAATACAGATACATAAAGTGCCATCTATGTACACATCTTTTTAAGACTTTTTACATTTGTTTGAAAATGGAAAATACATTTGTTTAAGTGCATTTTAATAATTGTTTGGGAGCAATAGAGAGATCAGCTTTGACACCAGATACATGTTTATCAGAAATCCTTTAAAAGACACTGTCACAATGTGGTCTGTCAAACACTCTACATGTCATGTAAGTGTGTATGACCTGGTAAAAAGCAACAACTTTCTGTCTTTAGCCTTATGATGACAAAAGTAAAAAGATAAAACCTCCTACTTAGTCAAAATTAGCCTACCAACATTACTAGAAAGTCATAAGCTTTCAATATGATTTTGTCAAAAGGCAGTGAGGACCCAAGTGCAAATAAGTTCAGCACCAAAGAAATATTTTGGGAGATTTTAATTGAAAGCTAACCTAGCTAAGGGAACACAATGAAGAGGTGAAGGCATCTAAAATGATAAAACTTTTTTTTATGCTAAATATAAACCGCACATTTTCATAATTGATTAATACAAATTGCTTTGGGTGGACACCAAATATAACATTTATAAATTAAGAAATTTCATTTAATTTCACATAATTTCCTTGTCTCCGCCACAGAGAGCCACTGCAGATGGCCTGAAGAGACACATGTTGCACCAGAGCTGCAAGGTTAAACCAAGAAATATGACATGATATGAGTTTAAAAGATAAGACAGCTGAATGACTGCCTACTTGCTACCTTGCTGCCAAAATCGTGACACTTCAAATGTCTGACATATCTGTTTTGTAATCACTTCAGAGCACCTTTTCAGTAACATACATCCAAGCAGTGAATAATGGCAGACAGAACATATAGTCTAATTCAGGATATTTAATCTATTCACTGTTTTTACATTAATCTTTGAACAATTCAGTGAACAATGTGATTTTTTTGTTTCTTGAGCACATAAGAAAACTGTTCTGACTCGGTTCAATTCCAGTTTACAGAGACATTTAAATCAAATGAAAATTTCATAAATGGAATTAAATCAAAACAGTCAAATGCCTTAGAAATTAGATTGAAATGTAGTATTTATATCCATTGACATAACAAAATTCAGCTACATTACTAAATACAATAATCTTTACAAAAATAAATCTTTTGAATGCTCATTTACAGTTGAAATAATATTGCAGGCAACAGTGACTTTCCACTTTTTGATTTTTGATGATGTTCCAAATCCATTGACCCTTTTACTGAGCACTCTGTGACGCTAATATTGGTCCTCTAATGGGTATCAAAGCCTTACCTGGGTATTTGCCTCCGCGACTCCTCTTGATGAAGCAGACGATGAGGAGGATCAGTATGATGAGGGCAATGGCACACATCAAGCCAATGAACCAGCCTTGAGTGGCTATGTCTACCTGGTCTATGTAGGCTGGAGACAAACACAGAACATACACACAGGGTTGCACAAGAGAGAGAAGAAGAGACACAGTGAATACTTTTCTGGCCCACAATGACTCAGATAACAAATCTGCTCTCATCACTTAGCGCTCAGCAGAAGTAAAAAAAAACTCGGAGCCAACGTCTCATTATTTGCCTCCAAGCTCCTATCCAGGATGATGTTGTACAAAAGACAGTAACGTGTATGTCTTCTTTCTCATTACACATTGTATCAATGAGGTTGTGGTGTGAATAGACCCAGATTTCAGTCAACCTGAAAGAACACAGAATCTTTCAAAGCTGCCAGGAATTCTGAAATGCTATAGAGAAAAGCACTTAATTTGATTAATATTGTTCATCACAATCCCACAAGACATGTTTCAAGATCATCATCTTTAGCTTCACTGTCATATATTGTTGCCGAAGTGAATTATTCACAGAAAAATTAGTCACAGGGAGTGTGATAATTCACAAGTACAAGTTCCAAGCAACTTTTAATTCCATTCACAATTAGGACAGTGCTCATAAAGACAACCACGTTGAAGTTTGATGACATCCAAATATAGAGGGCTGATAGGTCTTGTCCTGGCTGACTCGTGGCCAGAGTAGCCCAACTGGCTGGAACCCTGGTTCTACCTGACCAGATGGGGTCTCACCTGGTTTGGTCTTAAAGGTGACAGATTTGCTGCTGATGCTGTTGAGCTCATGGGAGTAAACCCTCAGATGGTATGTGGCACCTGCGATCAGATCCGCCAAAGTAATGGGGGGTTGTTGTAGCACTGGTACAACTTTCACCGACTTGTTGCCTTGAAGACACAAGAAAGGGGCCAATCACACACCAGGGTGTGTGGCCATTGTTCACAGTAAAGGCTGTGCTTACTAGCAAAAGTCACGGCATCATGATGCTTTGCAGGGAGAACGCTTCCTGAAGTGAATTGAGACTGATAACAATGCAGTGCCCTTCCCAATCATAAAGGGACATTCACTTCCTTTCAGTTCCCAGGCATATGCTTGATGTAGTTTCGTACTTGTGGCCATTACACCTAAGGTGCAGCTCTTTGAAGCTCAGTCCAGTTGACACACTGGCGTATTTTCCTTTTTAATGGCAAGATTTTCTCTAAAGCGCCTAGTCCTCCAGAGAAAACTCATCTGAAAGTGATGAATGTAGTAGAGGAGGGCCATTAGGTGCATAATGTGTTCCTTCAGGTGGAACCACAACTAAACGGTCCCTTATGATTGAAACTGACCATTTAAGAAGTGTCTTGTTTCTTAGGTAACATCAGGGATGCAGTTGGCAAAGCATTGTTTGTCTCAATTATTCAAGGACCCATATGTGTCTCCTTGAGATCAAAACAAAAGCAGTGACAACAATTTGCACCTTTCCTGCGGAAAGATGTGTTGGTCATGACATGGCCAAGCTACGAGCATAACTCTGAGGTTGCAGTGAGAGGAGAGGGCAGCAGATAGTGGTGACATCATGCACCATGCTATATATTATTTCAAGCTGACATCATCCAACAGAAGTCATTCCAAAGCCATGCTATTGACATCAGGCCTGAAACCAGCTATCTAATACATACACAAGAGAAGACATGCCAGTCAATTTTAGTAGTTGCAGTGCTGTGACTGAAGCTGAGGCAGATGTTAAGTACTTCGCAGTGATGTTTAAGTCCCATATGATGCTATATTTCTTCTGAAGACAAAGCTTTTGCTACACAGCATGTGTCTTTGCAGTGACTTACAGGAGCAGATATGTGATGAAATGATTGTCTAATTAATCTGTATGTGCATCCTACTGTGACAGATATCTAATTCCATTTTAAAACTTAAATATTGACAGAAGCTTGGAGGTCTGCACTAATTCATGTTCAAGAAGGCTTTTCCTTACCAAGGCCTGAAGAGCCAGTTGATTTCTGTACATTGTTATGTTATTATGTACAAAGACAACACTGTTTAGATTTCCTCCATGATTTCTTAATTATGCATTTATACTATAGGCAATTTCTTAAGAAAATAAATGAAGTCTCATTAGCATAATACTGAAAATGTATATTCTATATATTTCAGAAATACAAATGGTGCCTTATGGACATGAAATAATTTATTAAACAGCACTCCAAGAGTTCAAGCCATCATGTTTGTCATGTCGAACTGGCAGTACTTGGGATTAAATTCAAACAGCTCTCACTTTTGAGGGTGTATAAGTAATATAATTTATATACCTGGAACTTTTTGGAGTAAAATATTGTTTTTCTAATTCCTTTTCATGGCAAGTGATCCCGCTTTTAATTTTTTTTATGCCACCAAAACGTCATCCTAAACATTAATCTTCTCCTGACAGACATGCAGACTTCTTAAACACATTCAGAAAGAAAGGAGGATGATAAAGGGATGATGATGGGAGTGGCAAAGCTTTCAGATTTGACCTTGGAGAACAGGGGCTGAGTGGGAAGGGTGGAGACCATTAGATCAGGTCTCATCATCCCCCCTTCCTACCTCCCTCTCCACATTTCTCTTTCTATTCACATTCAGACATCATTAAGAATTAAAGCAACTGCACAAGTACATGAAAAAACACCTCCCTTCTTTCTGTTCTTGATCAAAGATCACAGACAGTTGAATTGGTAATACAAAAACAGAACAAAGACCCTTTATGCACTGAGCTTCCCAATGTCAACCAGCATTAAATTCCAGAAAAGAAGGGATGGTGTGTTTTGTAAAATCAGACTTCAGCTTATCACTCAATCAAAAGCAAAAGCGTGGTGATTATGAAAGCATTGACAGTCACAAAAGTATAAACCAGCATTTCAGACAAAGCAAGCTGAACAGCCCATTCACAGTGCTGGTCCAACGGGAGCAATTCAAAGCCACACACAAGGTGAAAGTAAAACCATCATGATGGTGCACTACACAGTAAGTTAGTACTGATGATCAACATTTTCCAACATATCAGATCAGAGAAATATAGAGCCAGTGTATGACACAAACACAGAAACACACTGTGGTATGCTGTTCCTCCTGCCTTTTTGAACATTGTTCAAATTAAGATGCCACAATTGAATGCAAATATAAAAATAAGTGTAATTAACAAATAACAGGCCAGCCGAGCATCAGCTGCTGCGGCAGTTAAAGGTTATCATTTGTGAGATATATTTTGTCTTTTGAGCTATGATCACAAAGTATTCAAGAAGCTCTCACCCAAAACAAGATCTTCTTTTTATTTATGTCCCCACGTTTCCTTGCTCTTCTTTATGCTGTTTCCGCTTTGTGCTCTAGCCTCCTCGCCTTCTTGTCTCATTAGCAAATTTTAGGCTAAAAGAACACTACTTTTACATTTTTTTGTACAAGTCACACTTCAGCAAAACCCTAGAGTAACAAAAACCTGCCACTGAGGTATACTTTAAGTGCAAAAATAATAATAATCCATCAATAACTAAATAGGCCACTTAAGCGTTCCTTAGTCTTCCATTATGATGGGATGGTTATCATGATACAATTCTGCTGCTTGCGGGAATGTGAATTGAAGTTTGGAAGCTTGAAGTTAATGCGAATTATCCAAATCAGCTCTTTTAAAGCTGCATTATTGAAGTTGAGTTTTGCAGATTGGGTGCACAATTCCTTAAGAACCAAAAAAATCGCACACATTTGACAAATGCCGGCCTCTTAAAGTTGGTGCGGCTAAAGTATTCAGTGGACACCTGCCTATTTACATGCCCTGGAAACAGTTTTGCTGAAGCTGTGAAACCAAACAGTGAATATGAGGGCCTGAACACCAATGTAGTCGGCTGAAATATGTTAAAAGCTGATGGGAACTTTTTGGAACTCTTTGGTTTTATCATCATTATACATAGTATTTTAGTAATTTAACACAATGTCTATATAGATATAAGATAATTCTGGTGTTCAGTCTAGTAAATTCAAATATAGCTTCCCAATAGTTTCATAAACTAGATCTGTTTCGATACATCTATTTTGCCTGTTCTCGAAATTATTTCATGTTTCATGTCTGCACCTGCTGTTACTACTTAGTAACATCTCACTCCTCTGGTTGTTTTAGTCCTAAATAATAAAGTTCAGATCAGATAGCTAAAAGTGGGCTTGGTCTGGTTTCTTACTGTCCAGTGTGTACTCTAGCACAAACTCGCTGCTGCCGGCCGGGAAGTTGTGTCTCCAGCTGACATTAGCGTAGTTACTGTTAGTCACCACCGTCACATTCCAGATCTCCCGCCCAGGGGGCACTACATAAGGGGGGGTGGGGTGGGGGGTCAGAGGTAAAGGGTTAAAGGTCAGGGATAAAGGGCAGAGATTGCACAGTTACAACAACCATACACGGGGCTCTATTTAGATCTATGCATGGTTATAGCTGGAAGGGAGTCTACAGTAATAAAACCAGAAGTATGTTTTTGAATGGAAAATTCCCCCATAAGAAATATCAGGAGATTTTTCTATTCATTAAACACTTACAGTGCATTTATTGATCCTAAAACCAAAGAATATGGTGAGATCTGCCAATATTACTCAGACACGTCATAAGCTGCTCTCTACAAGATCTTTAGATTTATTTACACTTCAAAGAAGTTTGGATTAGCACTTCCTGACCAGGAATAGTTGCTGGCTACATCCCAATATTCTGAAGTAAATCCCCACTTTTTGTACAGTAGGTACAGCACAGCTTATTGGAATGCAGCCTTGATGTAGTTTCCTGTTTTGTCAGGTGAGAGAAGGAGATTATCTTTTGCTATCTATGTGCCATTACTGGCAAGCTAAGAAACACAAGAAAGAAAGTTGTACAGAATGTACTCAACACATTCTGATCAGTACATTTGATGGTGACCAGCTCAGGAGTTGTAGTGGTAGTAGTTGCCTCAGTTGTAGTGGTGGTGGTAGTAGAAGGAGTAGTAGTAGTCGTGGTAGTGGTAGTAGTAGAAGTCGTAGTTGTAGGAGTTGTAGAAGTTGAGGTACTAATGGTTGTAGGAGCGATGGTAGTAGGAGGAAGAGGAGCGAGAGGAGGAGGAGTAGGAGAGAAAGCTGAACCCAAGGAGGTGTCTGTAAGCTCAACTACAAGGGAGGAGGCGGGAGAGAGCAAAGGGTTAAAAACAAGGCAGTAAGAACATCAAGCAGGTAGACACACAGTGACACACCGGAGGAAGTCAACGAGGCTCTCAGCTAAAACACATAAGGACATCCTCACAAAGCAGCACACTCCACTGAACACATCACATGCTGGACTAAGTCATCATGAGTGAATAAATGATCACATTGTTTTCCACCTCGTCTCTGTTGGGATCAACACTCTTTGTCACTTGTCCTGCAGAGACCTGTGTTCTACTGCCACCATGAGGACAGATGCTGAAATAGCATTCCTGTCACGCTCTCCTGTCTGACGAGATTCAGTTCTACCTTGTTGAGCATTATGGGAAATGTCCAAACCTGATTCAAATGAAAGTCAAAAATCAATAATTTGCTAATTGCTTTTGACATACACTCTATTGGGAAATAACAAAAACAATGTATTCAAGTATGAACTGAAAAAACATTGATGTCTTGTAAGTGTATGCTACAAATTCTGAATGTGATACATTCTGAACTAAAGAGCCAACATATGCTAATTCTCTTGCTAAAATTTTGAGCCCTACTTTTAAAACTCCGTCTTTCATAACCTTATGGAAATTGGTAATAGATATCTAGATTGCCCCTTTAAAGCTGCAGTCTGCAGGATTTGTTGTTGTCATACGCCAAGTCCCGATTTTTGCATTTTAGGGGTTTTACATGATCTATCAGAACGCTTGAGTTGTTGAAAATGGTTACCTTTGAAGCCGCAAAATGCAAGAAATGCCCATTTTTTAACCGAAAAATAAAAAATTATTCAACTTCCTGTTTCGCTTACGAGAACTCGTGCACGACGTCTGTGCACGCCAGATGCGCGTAAACGACTCCTCGCCTCATCCAATTTTCGTTTTTTGGCAGTTTTCGCCGTGTATGCGGTGGTTGCCAACGCTGGTATTGGCAACTTCTCATGTTTTCCATCTCTTTGCTCTGTCATTGCTGCGACTTCTCTGCAAGCTGCTCTGGAACGAACTACTTAGTGCACGTGTCAGCGTGGGTACGAGCCTGCCTATCTTGTAACGCGCTTGCACAATCGAATGATTGACAGGCAGCAGAGCCCAACTCGCAACCTGATTGATTACCTTTTACCAGACCGCTCTTTGGAGGGACTTAGCGGGACATATAGATGACCTAGAGAACTCTTTTTTTTTTTTTTCGTAATGGGGTATTTAATATACTACTTTCAGAAACCCCGGACATTTCCAGGCATTATGCTTTAAAAAATCCTGCAGACTGCAGCTTTAAGTTTTGCACCTCTCAAGTACAGACCAGGAGGACTTCAGGGAGATACCTCTCTCTCATGCATCACTGATAGGAAAATACAACATATTTCATCCAGTGTCTTTCGTTACAGTCGAAACTGTGATTAAAATCCTTGTTACCACCTGTCACACATTTTTACATTTCTTACAGTCTTTTACAGTGTCATTAAAGTGCAGACTACAGTGGTTGTGTGCTAGGAATACGTATAAAATAGGGATGTCCGATATTGGCTTTTTTGCCGATATCCGATATGCCTATACTGTCCAACTCTCAATTTTCGATTCCGATATCAGCCGATACCGATGTCGATATATGTGGGTTATTTTTCCTCAAAACTTAT
>JAOWBC010000710.1:1523041-1537403 GCA_028566105.1 Hypoplectrus providencianus
TATATATGTCTCTGTGCACAGTACAAATCTTACAAACTGTAATTCCCTATTTGTGCATGTCTTACCTCCCAGGTGATTTCCATATTGTCCTTCTTGGATCCCCATCCTCTTAGACCTCTGGGAATGGCATCTGGGGCTTGTTTTAACAAAATAAAATAAACTCAGATTGAAGTCAAAACAACTTCAACTAACCCCATGTCCAAAGGTCGAGACTTGGCTAAATACAAAGTGAGGAACAAGAACTTACTGATCATTAAGTCTTACTCTAATTTCACCTTAAAGCAAGAGATTTTTACTGAGCACACCAGTTACACAACCAAAAAAGTAAAGTATATTATATAGTATAGAGAACTTAAAAAAAAAAGAAAATACATCATATATGAGTGACACAGCATATTTATATGTATAGTAGCCACAAACACTCTTAAATAAATGATTAAATTAATGTATTATGATAAGTATGCTAAGTTCAATTTGGCACCTGGTTCTAATGTGTATTAATGTGTTTGATATATTTATTTACATGATTAATTCTCTAGGACAAGATAGCTGTACCTCGAATGTGTCACATTTGTCATATAACACAGCATCTAGAAAACATCCAAACACATTGTTTCATACATTCACTGACAAAGACGTGAGACAGTTTGTGGCCTGCTCACATCAAGGTAAAATGGCCAAAACAGAATTCGGATTACGTTTGAGTACAACCTCCTCTGTATGGAGCCCAGCCCAAGAAGATAAATGTACATCATTCCTACTGATTGTTGCTCATTCTGCCTGACCTGAGCCATTTTGAGCCCAGTGCTGTTTTACTACATGTGACCAGAATAGAAGCTCTGTATGAGACCAGCTTGTATGGAGACAGGCTACTGTCTCCATACAACCTTTAACAGCTTTATTTCAACAAGACACTGCTTCAAATCAAACCAGTTCATAATTTCATGTAAAATAGCAGAAAGGTTGATGTTTGATATGAATGCAGGTCATGAACATACAGCAAGTGTCTTCAAACAAACAATCATATTATCTACAATCATAGCTTAGTGTGTGTGGTTTTTCCTCACCAGCTCCACTGGTCTGATATCGCGGCGAGGGGCGACTGGGCTGACTCCGGCCCACTGAGTTGATAGCAATGACCCTAAACTGATAGTTGACGAAGGGGGAGAGCTGCAGGATGACAGAGTTGAGGTCTCCAGGGTAGGAGGACAAGTCTTGCCACCGTCCCGGTTCCCAGTGGTCCTCCTCAAACTGGACAAGGAATTCTGCAGGGACAGAGGCAAAGACATGCAGCTTATGCTTATTAGGTGTGATGCTTGAAGGGCTGTCCCTCTCTATGTGTCAGCCATGTGATATTCTGGTAACCTGTTTGCTGTTTTAAGATGTGTTGCTGTCATCAAATTCAAAATAAGCTTGTATTGTCCATGAAATGGTAAAATATCTCAGTTTCAGTGTCTGATATGTTATTTATGTTCTATTGAGAAAAACAAAACATGGGTTTGTAAGAAATGCAATGATTGTATTCTCTTTTATTTATTTTCAACACAACTTCACAACTTTTGGGGATTTGGGGTTGCATAATCCCTCGCAGGACATCCAGGTAAAGTGGGAGTGTAGGTAAATATGGAGTGTCTATACTGACCAGTGATTGGGCTCCGGTGGTCATTTCCAGGGATCCAGGTAAGGCGAACACTGCGGGCTGCGGGGTCTGACAGATCCAGATCCATGGGAGGGTCTGGACGGTCTGCCGAATTAAAGGGAATATGCTGAGCTTAGACATTGAAAAACACACATACATTCATGCTGTGGACACTTTCATTCAGACTTTACAATCTACACTGGTGAGCAGTCAATCAAACAAATCAACAGTTTGTTTGCTTGACTGATCAAAAAAAATTGGTAACCTGGACAAACATTTTCAGACTTACTAGGAAATGAAAATACTTGACAGTGTGGATGGTGGTGCATGCATATATAAAATTAATTTTGTATTGAAACTATTATCTCCTCTCAAAAGCAAATAGAAAACAAAATACCACCTTCTGCATAATTAAAATGATCCATTATTATGAGTGTTTTGAGATAAATATTACATACAGCCAAGGCACATTTAGATGATAAAATAAAACAATAGGAATACAAAAAATAAACAGAAAAAACAATCAGGACAGGAAAGAAAAGAAAAGAAGAACACAGATTTTCACCGGAGCCGTATGTTACCTGGAGGCAAGGCACTAGAGACTGAGGGGTGGAGAGAGGCTTCCTCTGTGGTGCGGGGTCAAGGACCAGGAAGTGGGTATAAAGGTTAGAGTTTGTTAGTCTACCAGCCAGTCAACAGCAAGGGAGCATAACACTTAACAAGTTATTTAGTACACAGTGCATTAATCACAGGGCAGCTTCACTAAGCTAAAGTTTGAGACCATCAAGAAATTGTTTTAGATTTTGACTTGAGTTTTTACATTTGAGACTTAAGCACTGACACTTAGATTTGAGACACAAATGTAAGTTCTTTCACTCGTTTAAATAATGAACTGGGTAGAATCCTAACATGCCCTCGAAAATGTAAATAGCCAGGCTTTTCATGAATATCAGATAACAAACTTATTTTTGTGACTCATTTCCATTCATGAAAAAGTCTCAAATGTCACAACACTGGTCACAGAGGTAGCTCAAACTGAGTCTACGATAAAGCTTCACTACAGCACTTTCTACATAGCACCTTGATTCACTGCATGCAAACTATTGAATCAGTGGGAGTAAGTTCAGTTAAAGTTAGGCGAGGTAAGTATTTAGTAAACTGCAGCAACAGTACAACATGCTCAATACAATTTGAAGAAAGGCTGAAAAATAGTACAGTGTCAAGACAAAATCAGACATTTACAGTGAACATCTATAACTTCATGAGAAAAAATATAACACATAACAACAAAATTCTAAGCATTAGTGTGAGTGTGTGTATGTGTCTGAGTCACTGTGTGTCTGTATTCAATCTAAATTTGTAATTTCCTCCAGCACTGTTGTGCATGTCAGTGTACCTAACACAGTGAGGCGGGCTGAAGCTGAGTCCTGGTCTATGTCAGATTTAACGGTACAGGTGTACGTTCCCTCATCCCCCTCATTCACATTGGGGATGGTCAGCGAATCCTCGTCTTTCTTCAGCCTGGGAGACAAACAAAGACAATGACTGGTTGTCATACATCAATATTTTAACTTCTTATTTTATTTACCATATCTGCAAATATGAAACAACAAGAAGAAGCTGTGATATGAGCTAACTTGCATTGAGGGCTTGGTGTTGTGTGTGGGTCATTTGAAAAATTGCTATTTTAAAATTTCAATCACAAACAAACCAAAGGTGAGAGCAATTAATTTCTTCCTCTGAGGGTCAGTGAAATAGAGCAAAAATTAAAAAAACAACAACAACAAAATGTTTAAGTATATAGGTATTTTTTGTTTACATGACAACATGTTGGTGTTTGAGATATTTAGGGTCAGTGGAGATGTGTTACCTCCATCCCAGGTAGAGAGGCTTGTCATCTTTGGTCCAGGCCACAGTGATATGCAAGCTGGGATCAGACTTCACCTTACAGTCAAAGTGAGCTGTGGAGCCCCTGATGGCCGACTGATGCTCCGGGGCTCGGACTATACGAGTCGGCTCTGAATTGAAGTGAGGTTGAATGGGAGCACAGACATGCACATACTACATGAACTTGAACATTCAGATGCATCCAGAATTGGAAATGGATGGCACACAAAGCATTCAAAAATGTTCACACGAAAATACTCTCATATGACAGCAAGGCAACATATAAAATAGGTTACAACACCACAGCTCCCAAAAATATTTTAAGGTTGAGGCAAGGGAACAGAGTTCTTCTTCTCCTTATAGCTTTTGTGTAGCTTAATATTATGCCACTTCCTGGACCAAAGGAATGAACACAAGATAAGCAGCAGGTTCCTCATAAAACATATTTAACTAAAGATTTGGATCTTGACTTGCTATTTGAAATGGCAAAATGTAAAACAATAAAAAAACAAACAAAAAAAAAAAAAACATCTGTTTAAATGTTCACTCTGTGTTTCGCAGTGCCTGCTGTATAAATACAAATTAACTGTTAGTACACAGACGTTAAGGCAATTTCATTAAAGGCACAAGAGATGTGATTGCAGAGTAATCTAAAGGATTCATGCCATTGTTCTGACAGCCCAATATCCTGAAGGACTGATCATTATTCTCTACATCTAAACAAGGTTTTCCATCGGGGTTGTTACGCAACTTTTTCTTAACAAGGACGTTAACAGCAGCAGTAGGGTTTTGGGACTACTGGGCTGTCAGAACAATGAGCAGTCCCTGATCTAAAAGTGCAGACTGTTTGCTAAAAGTAAAGAAATATTTTAGAAATTACAACTTTCACACACAATTCTGTCATACAGTGAAAATAAACCCTTATGGTGCTGATTGTTGCACATGATGTCTTGTTACATGGTGACACAATAATCAAGTATTGATTTTATATCGTTGAAATGTTAGTTTTCAGATTCACTATGATACAATGTCTGACCTTTGACCTCCAGGCGGACCTGGTTCTCATCCTTGCCCAGGATGCTGTTGGCCACACAGGTGTATGTGCCCTCGTCCTCTGCTCGGGCCCGTTTGATCTCCAGTGTGCCGTTGATGTAAACACGGTATTGACCACCATCCAGCCCACTGCCTTGTCCATTTTTAAACCTAGGAACACAGTACACACAACATGCATGAACTTGTAAATTTAAAGACAAAGTTCAGGTTTGTGAATGTTGGAAACCAAACAGCAGTAGATGCTTACCAGCGTAACTCTGGCAGAGGGGAACCGAAGAAGGGACAGTCCAGGAAGGTGTGGTTGTTTTCAATGACTTTAATGAGCTGGTTTTTAGGGCCGAGCATCCTTGGAGGCATGTCTACAACAACACATTTAGCACTTCATCTCTTACAAGGACTTTGTATTTGTCATGTAACATTTTATTCAGTGATTTGGTTTAATTTTTTGCAGAAACCTGATGTGTCAAAAAATTAATATTCCCCACACAGCTTTTTTTCACATCAGACTTGTTCAATACATTTAACAATCACTGGCTCTTTTATGTGTCTGGGGAAGCTGAGATCAGGAAAAATGTGAAAGGCTAAAGCTAAGGAATACACAAAGAAAAAATGAAATACTCATACTCAATACAATTTTAGTCACTGCCCTTTATACATTTTGAAGTCATCCTACACCCTCCATAGCTCACCTAGGACGCTGACGAAGGCATTGGCCAGCAGATAGCCGTGCTGGTTGGAGGCATTGCATTGGTAGACAGCACTGCTTCCCATCTGCACGGAGCGAAAAATGATGGTGTCGCCAAGAACCTGTCTGCTAGGGTTGTGGGGAGAGCCTGAAGCTAGGGCGAAAGAGAATGAGAAAAAAGGAAAAGATTATAGGTTATAGAGAGAGAAACAAAGACAGAGAGAAAGAAAGAAAGAAAGAAAGAAAGAGAGAAAGAAAGAAAGAAAGAAAGAAAGAAAGAAAGAAAGACAGAAAGAAAGAAAGAAAGAAAGAAAGAAAGAAAGAAAGAAAGAAAGAAAGAAAGAACAAGAAAGAAATGTACTGTCTATAGGCTGTCCGTTGATTAGCCACTGGATGTTTGGTTTCGGGTTGCCGTTGGCCCGACACACCAGTCGCCCGTTCTCATCTGGGGCAAGCACCAGGTTTGTTGGTTTGTCCAGCCAATAGGGCGCAGCTGTTGAACACCACGAGTCAGATAAGCATGATGGATTCAAGCAAGAGCACAACGTCATGTGTTTGTATTATGTTATAACCACTGTGACCTCCTCACCTTTCACCTGAACAAAGATGGAGTGGCGTATGCTGCCTAAATGATTGTTGGCCATGCATACATATTCCCCAGCATCCTCCTCTGACACGTTGATAATCTTCAGAGTTTTGTTGAAGTTCTCAAACTTCACTTTCCGCCCTGGCAGATCCCCCCCCTTCTTAAACCACTTGATGGTGGGTGTTGGACTGTAGAGGGAATACAAAGTGGGAGAACAAAATCTCACTTACATACTTCACATTGAAGATGAATGACATAAACTACTGATTGAGGCCAGTAAGATGTTTGAAAGGCCTATTTGTTTGATTGATCTTGGATGCTTTTGTACAACGTACTCTTTACAAATATGTTATTTTGTGTTTTACATTGAGCTAATTAACTTGGATTTTGGATACAAAATGATTTTAAATGTAAATGTATAACATTTAGTCTCTAAAAATGTAATGTAACATTCCTGCATTCAAATTTGATCTAGAGTTTTGTAGTTAAATAATGCAACATGTTTCCAACAACATTCAACCCCAATGGTTGAAATGGTCTTAATCAAAGAAACTGATGGGAAGAGTGGGAGAGTCAGAGAGAGAGAGCTCACAGTCCAGCAGCGATACACTCCAGTAGCAGTTGCTCATCTCGTAGCACCATTTTGGAGCTCTCAGTCCCTGAAGGTGAGAGGAAGATTGGCGTGGACTCTGCTACTTTACGGCCTGCAGACACAAAACACAGACACACAAAAAATACAGTTTATCTTTGTACCATGGCTTGTTTCCTACAAGGAGCTGGCCTTCCTCTTTATAGGCACTGCCACCTAAATCTAACACTATTATTCTGATCATTTCCCTGTGGCTGTGTTCCATCTCCACCAGGCTTTGGCTCTGCTGGCAGTCTGCTGTGAGCAGCCTGCTGTAACACCCTCTGGCTTCTTTCACAGGAAGACATTAAGAGATCCAGAAACAAAAACAGGGCTGTTGATCTTGTTTAATGTTTGCCAAGGGAACAGAGATGGCAGAGATATCCATTCAAAGCTTAAATAAAGCAGCTGATCAAACTTGCCCAGTTTTTCCACTATAATGAGATTAGTTGACCATTACGCTGAAGCATATTAAGGCCATGTAGTTAATGGTATTATTCAGTGTTGAACCTTCCCAAAGCAGCAGCAGTAGCATTGTACTGGTTGCTTGCCAAACTAGAGCCTTTAGTAGAGATCTTTTGTGTTGTTTCGAGTTGGCTTTGACAGTAAAAGGTCTTTTACAATCCAAACATATATTTTAGAGACTGAGAGCAGGGATGATTTAAAAAATCTAAGTTAAAACAATGCAATGTACAAATGCTTTCATATAATTGTTGAAGGATCATTTAGTATCAGTATTATTTTAGTCAGGCTTGCCAGTAAAGAGAAACATTTTTACAAAGATAAACTTACTCTATTTTAATTGCTCTAATCTTTAAATGTGGTCAGTGTTTGCTTTAAATGTGATTGCTTTTGTGGATACTTAAAGGGATAGTTCGGGATATTTAACATGAATCTGTGTGGCATCACCATAACCAGTGTCGTGCATTCTCACTGACTTACCCCTGACAATGTCCTGTGAGCAGAGTTCTTGTCCAGTGTTGGTCAAGGCGAAAGTAGCATGTTTGCTGGGGTCAGGAAAAGAACGCGTTTTTCCTCCCAACACCGTACGTGTGCAAAAGAGTGATTTATTTTTTATCACAAAAAACAGTGTCTGCAAAAGTCACGCCTCATTATCACTTGGGTCCTACTTTCTCTCATTCTGTATCAGTGCGCATGTCATTCTTTCCTTGTGACTCTGAGGCAGCTTTGGATACTTGCAATGGGCTGCCTGATCTAATTCCATTTGGCGAAGTTCATTATCAGTATACTGGGGTTCATAAAGATACCCCCTTAGCTCTGAGCGGAAGTCAATATTTTCCTCATCGCTCTCGTAGTCAGACATCTTCCCGAACAGTAAACATAAACAAAGTGAATCGAAAAGGTAAGCTAGCTGTCAGGTTGGGCTATCGCGCGCACTGATACAAAATGAGAGAAAGTAGGACCCAAGTGATAATGAGGCGTGACTTTTGCAGACACCGTTTTTTGTGATGCAAATAAATCACTCTTTTGCACACGTACTGTGTTGGGAAGAAAAACGCGTTCTTTTCCTGACCCCAGCAAACATGCCGGACTACTTTCGCTGGACAAGAACTCTGCTCACAGGACATTGTCAGGGGTAAGTCAGTGAGAATGCAGGACACTGGTTATGGTGATGCCACACAGATTCATGTTAAATATCCCGAACTATCCCTTTAAGCGAATCTCTCACTCTTCTCCTGTAAGATCCATCTCGACTTCTTTCAAGGTTTACATGCAAGCTGATTTCAAGTTGTAATAAACACAGTGATCTTTTAAGGCCATACCAGAATACTTTTTTGAAAAGTAGAGCCTTGACTTTAACAATAATGTAAGAAGTGTTTGTTTACATTATTCAGTGCTGAAGCCTTGGGCTGACCTCATATTTCCTCCAGTCTAGGTAGCACTGAGAAGAATAATTCAGTGGCAGACCTTTTAGTCTTTTTAATTGACCTTACTTTAAGTTCTGCACTGCACATTTCCAGTGTGACCCAATCGAAACACAAATGCAGTGCACAGTGGGGGGGACATAAATAAGCATTAGCCTCCTTTGTGATGCAGATCTGTATGGGATTAAAGCATCTGCTGGCTGTTAGCTTCTTCAGTGGCTGACAAAGGAGATGGATCATTTAAAGTGTCACTGGCAGGTGAAGAAGATTGACAAGACGAGGAAACACAAAGTGGAGGGTCACTGGTAACAACAGTAAAAGTGACTAAATACACAATTGGGGTAGTCAGAGATACAACAATGGAATTAGCAACCTAGAAATGTGACAAACATGGTGATAAAGCAATTGATGAAGCTGGCAAGGTTTCACAGGATGCTGCTTCAGACCACTCCCATCCACATAACAAGGAACATTGTGTTTTTTGCTCCTGAGTGCGTGTCTGAGTAGTTGCATGTTAGCATGTTGACAGCTGTCCCACTCTGAAGTGTTTGAGAGTAGCAGGCGACAACCTTATTTCCATACATATATGACTATTAATGACCAAAGCATGAATCCAGACTGAATATTCATCATGGGACCTAATCCTCCTCTGGGCTGGAGCCGTGTCCCACTGGGCATCAGAGCTACTAGCTTCGTCTGTCACTATGAGCATCCTCTCCCTTAGGGAACAATCCCACCTACCCCCGGGCTTCACTGAAGTTTATCCAATGGCACATATGCTGCCACTTTGGCTGATCTGTTCCCTCCAGATATGGGCTCATTCAATAAGTGTTTTGCATGATAAATATACT
This sequence comes from Hypoplectrus providencianus, assembly GCA_028566105.1. NCBI lineage: Eukaryota > Metazoa > Chordata > Actinopteri > Perciformes > Serranidae > Hypoplectrus > Hypoplectrus providencianus. The sequence continues at coordinate 1,532,257 of JAOWBC010000710.1, forward strand.
TGCGTTTGATGTGAGGGTAATTTGTGTGTCAATTACTGCATAATTATTCAAATATGATCACTTAACACTGCTTGAAAGGTGAAATCAAGGGACTATGGACAAAATGAGATGAATACTTATATTCACTGTGTGAGTCAGTGCATATTAGGGTCAGAAAAGAAAAAAAAATTAAATCAAATTACTTTATTAATTCCCAAGGGGAAATTCGTTTTTCTGTATTTCCCTGTAGATTGTACACCCTATTGGCTGTAGGGAAAAAAGATCTTCTGAGTCTCTCTGTCCTGCAGCAGAGCGAGAGGAGCCTTCCACTGCTGCTCCTCTGGTGAACAAAGATGCCATGCAGTGGATGGTCCAGGCAGCTCACAGTGGTCTGTCTTTTGATCACATTTTTTTGTTGTTGCCAGATGCCCAGATGGTCAAAATGTTTTTTTGTTTTTTGTTTTTTACATATTTTTGCTCAAATCACTATGCCTTGTGAGGTTAGACTATACTTCGCTGGTGTTTGAGGTTTGAAATTGAAAAACTTAATCAGGCATCAGAGTTGATATATAAATTTATACTTCAGATGAAAACTATATGCTGAAGAACCTACTTATAATAACATTTTAGTGATACTGAAACCAGTGATTATGAAAGCACAATACCCATAATAACATTCTTTCTGTTGTTAACTTAAAATGAATAAACAGTGATACAAATGATAAATCAACAACAACACAAACACAGATTTCTCTGAGAATCAGATCACTGGGTCAATGTGATCTGAGAATATTTCATTAGTGAGAGGCAACCATTCAAGCACATTCTTAAATTGTTGCTCACAAGTCTCGAAGCAGCAGCAACTAATATCTTATATTTTCTATGTTATTCCTATTTGGATTAGGAGCAAAGGTATAATGAAAATGTTGTATCCTAAAGAAAACACATTTCCACATGAAGCCACACAATGAACTCTACACATGAACATAAGTTAAGAGTTACAGACGTGTCCTGAGCTTCACTGAGCTCGCAGGTTAGTGCGCTAGCCATGTTACTGTGGGATAAGACTACGGAGTTGGACAGGAAGTGAAGCTGTCTTGACAGGAAGTGACTCACCACCATAGCGGTCAGTGGCATTGTAAGATGTGTCATTATACTGCTCCTCTGAAAACACAGGAACACACAGTGGCTCATCAGCCCACAAAAAAATTGTAAAAAAAAAAAAAAAAAAACCCAAAACAAACAAACAAACAAAAAATGTCTACACACAGTTGTGTTAAACACTAACAATACTCAACATTACCCAATATTTCATTGTCTTCTCTTTTCTGCCGCAAAGGCTTCAATTTAATATGTCTCATGTGATGTTGTTAGAATACCTCTAGATGGCGATATGTCACACTTCATTGAGGTGGAATTGCGCAGCAGACACTGAGGGAGAACACTGGTGACTCAAAGTCAGTATGAGATCTGCAAGTAATGTGTGTGTGTGTCTGTCTGTCCATCTACTCACTTGTCAAAACTTTGAGTGTGAAGGGGTTTTTCTGCTGGATGGTGTGTGTGAAAAGGAAGCGCGCATTGCAGCTGTAGTCTGTGTGAGCATCTTTGGCCAAAACATTAGAAAAGTACAGATCTCCGTTCAGACCCATGGACACTCTCTTATCCTGAGGGATCGGAGTCATAGCTGGAAAAAACAGGAGGGGAAAAGAAAGAGTTATGAAACCAAATTAGCAATTTGATTTGCACAGTAGAAAATAGAAATTAAACTCATTAGTATCAGGAGGTTGCCCGTTGCCGTTAAATTTGTAAAAGTACTGAGTCAAGACATATGGATGAATAGCTGTATTGTTTTAACAGAAACCTGAAGAATCCTTATAAATTCTGATAATACATCAAACATACATTATTATTGTAGGAAAGAAAAATGTAACACATGCAATACTGTTTTATACATAGACAATGCAAAAGATATAGTTATATATGATGTTGTCTGAAACAAAGTGCAAAATTCTTTTCCAAGAAAGTAAGAAAACTACAACTGCTTACTTATTTCTCACATATTGTTATGAAGGCTACGCATAAATATGAACGCATAAGGGCTCTTAAGAAAAAACATGAGCTTGTTAATTGTTATGTTCTTACATTTTTACATTAAACTCTATTCAATGTCTGTTCAACTTATCCCTGATAGCTGGGCTGATGTGTCATCCTAAAGTTGCCACAGGCAAATGTTAACTTGCAGCACATGCAGCCAGACGTCCAGACGGATCGTCACTCACTCTGTTACTGCACCAGCTGACATACGCCGTATGCTCGTCAAGACATTGCTCCAGGACCAATCAGCGGCTGGGCCAGCAGTCCTCATTATGTGACAGTGTATCACAGTGTCAGGGCCATATGACACACAGATGAACTGTGGTTCATCTGAGTATATATGTTAGTGTATGAATGATATCTTCTTTTCATCAAATGGGTGAAGCTCGCAGAGGCTGAGAAGACCCATGGCTGCACTTTCACTGTTTAAACTAGAAAGGAAATCCTTTTGGCCATCAAAATGGTTTCCGGTTATTGAGTCAATGGTTTTATTGTTTAATTGCTCTATACAATGTCTGTATATGGCTGTAAAATGGCTCCTGGCTTGACATGAGGTATAGATACAGACAAATAGGAATGCTGGCTCAGCAGTACTGTGGTGTAACCCACTTGGGAAAAGGACAAAACGATACAAAGGAAATGGCTGAGCATAAGGTTCCAGGCTGCCTCAAGACTGTCATGTCTCCCACCAACTGCTGACAGAGTAACTGAGAGACAAGAGCGTGGCAGTGAGGACTAAATAAAAACTTTACGCTCTGAGCTCATTGAAGACAAACTGCTATGAAAAGAGGGAAACAAAGCCTGATTAGCGATGACCTGATTGTCCTGTAGCCTATCAGAATGTGTGACTGAATAAAAAATGCATTTCCTTGGGCCATGCTGATTGACATTACTTAAGGTGGCAGAAAACCACAGTACACATGAGAAGAAGGCTGCACAACTTATTGGTACATTGAACCCTCGTTTATCGCGGGGGTTATGTTCCAAAAAGAACCCGCGATAGGCTAAATCTGCAAAGTAGTCAGCTTTATTTTTTTACAATTATTATAAAGTACAGTATTATAGAACGAAACCAAAGGTCAAAACCTGTTTCCAAGCATTTGTTTAAGAAATAAAAACAGAAACTTTAACTTTTACAAATAACTATGATAGTTTTTAGAAATATGGTAAAATAATCATTTTAATAATCAACCTACGAGGTTGGACACATTGTGTGTTAAGTGGAATGTTTATGATGTGTTTCCAGGGGGACCGATTTGAGTGACACTCATCGGGTCTAGAGCAGGCTATCATGATAAACTTTTGCTCATGCACAACCTGTAATACAGGTCAGTTCAGAAACTTTATCATCCATTCTATATGGTTAAGAGTGAGTAACACAGCAGAATGAAACACACAGTTCCTCTGACTGCCTCTTTGTCCCGACTCTGCTCTGCTGTAGCCTCTTTTTCTACTAAAACAGTGAACAATGTGCGGTCATACACTGTAAAAAAAAAAAAAAAAAAGCACAAAATATTGCACAAAAAAAAAGAGAAAAAGCAAAGCCACAAAAGTTGAACCGTGTTACAGCGCAGGTTCAATGTATTCCGTTTGAAGAAGGAAAAGTCCGCCAAAAAAATTTTCATTTGATGAAAATAGAATACAGACAGGCAGTGAAAGTGCTGACAATGACCAAAATCAGGACACACAGATAGAACACACTGCATACAGAGAGAGAGAATTATACTCAGTGTGCTGGTGTGGATATTTGTTTGTAATTGTTGCTCACCGCTGTTCATCCAGAATGTGAACGGAGGAGGCAAGCCTGGGGGGGGGTTGCAGCTCAGAACCAGCGGGGAGCCTTCAGTTACCACCCTTGGCTCCAGCACCTCTTTAGGCCACAGAGGAGCCTCTGAAGGATAAGGACGGGGGAAGGGAAGGAGAAAGAAAGAGATGTGAAAAATGATGTATGACAAGAATTTCAGTCAAAAGACAGTAGGGGAAGGATAATAGGATTGCAAAGTCTCCTGGAAACTGTTAAGGTATAAACTTACTAGAGACCCGGAGCAGAATTTTGTTCGAAAGAGCCACCCCGAGGTCATTATTGGCAAAACACTGGTATTCTCCCTCATAGTCCTCTGGTCGTCCACCACTACGGAAACCAATCTCCAGAGTCCCTGAGCGTTTTCGCATTGTCACCCTGGGATCTTTTCCGATGTTAAAAAACTTCCCATTCCTGCGCCATGAGAACCTGAGCAGGAAGACAAAAAATCAAAGAGTTAGCATGATTACATTCACTACTTGAGCTGGCATTCATGATGTACACTTAATGTCATGTTCATTTGAGTTTGACACTGGTGGTAACAAAATTTTATTGCTCCCTCACATGACTACCTATTGTAGTCACAGGCCATTTATATGCTAAGGCAACTAACAAACCTCAAAACTGACATATACAGGAATCTATCCCTTCCATTCTATTACAACCAGCACATAAAGATATCCAAAAATGTTTAACTGAGCCTTGTGAAATATGAAAAAAACAAAAATGATATTGGTGCAGTGAGTTGGTTAAACTCAAGCAGGAGAATATTGTTAAATCATTATTTGCTTACAACTGTACTCTCAGGCCAAAATGAAAGGATTTTAACATTTTACAGTTATTTTACAATAAAAACCTTGTTCCTGGAAGGATTTTAATTAGAAAACATCTGCTCAGTACCGGCCCAGGGCATAAGCGAACTAAGCACCCGCTTAGGGCCCCACAGCCACCAGGGGGCCCCCAAGAGCAATTGACAAAATGTATCTATCTATTGTTTGGGCCGACTTGGGGATCAAACCCAGGTTGCTGGCTTGTTAGGTTGGGGAGTTAACCACTGAGCTAAAGTTCAAGTAAATTACATAAGTCCAAGAGCTAAGATGTTCAAACTATAATGATGTTTTTTCTTTTATTGTCCAAAAACTCAGAACATCCAAAAAAAACTTAAAAATTAGTATTTATGTTATAAACTGGGCCATCCACTCAAATTGGTAAAGACATGTCAAGCTGACAATAGGATATTGTACACAACACTGCCAGAGCTGCAATGAGTTTA
>JAOWBC010000710.1:1538793-1551936 GCA_028566105.1 Hypoplectrus providencianus
ATATATATATATATATATATATACACACACACACACATACATATATAATATTTGAAAATGTGAATATAAGAATTAATGACCTACAATCCCTAAATCTGCAGTGAGTGAGCCAAGTGAATCACTATTATTGGGGGATATAGAGAGTAAGTCTATTCTGATGATAATCAAATGTTAGCATCATAACTGCAGCTCCAGCAACTTGTGATTTGTGTCTTTACTGAAAAATTTAAATGTCAGAAGTCAATGTTTTGTAGGCTGGGACACATATCTTACACAGTCCAGTGGGGAACCTTTGCGTGTCATGCGCCTCTCTCCCCACCATGTTTCTTGTCTGTTTCTTCACTGCATGTTCACAATGCCAAAAAAAACTTGCTTGAATGTCTCTCTTGGTCTAAGTTCTAAAATGATCTGCCCTTTTCCAAAAGGCTAGAAGCAACAACTTTCAATTTGATATGACAAATTGGCAAACTGGCAAACAGCTCCCTTGTTCTGTACCAGCTTCTTTCAGCAGTATAAGCTTTAACATGTATAAATTGAAGCTAAATGCTTTGAAGAATCAGACACCAAATAGAATATGCTGACTTTCTCAGCTACTGAGGAAGTCCTCGGTGCCGTTCTCATAGTAAGTCAGCAGGGCTCCACCAATCCTAGCAGCACTGAGCAGCCTTGTGCAAACACAATCATAAAGCTGTGCCTTCTATGACAGACACCTTTCCTAGCAAATGAAATGTCATAGTTTGTAGTAACATATTGTGAAGTGCAGCTGATGATTGCTGAGTGACTTACGGTCTTGTGGGACTTCAATGGATGCTGCTTCGTGCCACAGTAGCAGCAGTAATGACATGAGAGCCACGGCCACATGGCCGCCCTGTTCCAACATCTCTCCTCCTCTGATTGGCTGGCCTCGCCCCTCACCTCTCCTGATTGGCTAGATGGTTGTCCTGACAGCCGTGCAGAGGACCTAAGAGTACACACACAGAGACATGGACAGATGGTTAGGATGAACGTAGCATAGCAGAGCGCACTGTATGTCTACTGTAAAAACTGTTTGTGTGTAGCTGTGTATGTATTCTGGCATGAGCGTGTGTGTTGACTCTGGCCTACATTCACAGCTGAGTCCCTGCATGGCTCCCCAGAGAGAGCAGCCTAGAAACAAAGCCAAGGAGAAGCTATGTGGCGGTGATTCTTAAAGTAGGATCAGGCTCCAATCACAAGCTGTTTCAAGGCCAAATGTTGAATGGTATTATCTGCCCAGAAATGATGAGTGACAATACAATATTGGGATTATTTCATCATTTAAATCTCACCAATGTCTTGGCTAAAGTGTACTGTATATTCTAATTGTCCTTTAGCTCAATGTTACTCAAAACGTGTGTTCATAAACATTGTAGGACTGGGAAATACCTCCATATACCACATGTATAATAATTAATAATGCATGTAACCCACTAGATTGGGTTGAAGATCAAAAACAACCTTTGTCTTTCCAAATGTTTTTAAGGATGTATGAATTTTTAAACTACAGACAGGTCATGATATCAGTCTTCCCAGTATTGTCCCATCAAAGGACAATCCCCAAGAATCCAGGTCAGGAGGTGATTTTCAAAATCTTTCAGACGAGAGGGAGGAGATTTGTTTGGCAGTCAGCCCCCATAAAAGATAAGTCATATTTAGATGCCGTCAGTGGAACATGTTCAAGAATCATTGTTGTGCCAGTCTCAGGCTTTGTCTACGAAGTCAAGTCACAAACATGATGCTGCACCACACACACACAAAGCACTATTAAATTATTTACTCTTATTGTCAGTTGACTGCTGTCAAAATATTGTTCCGGATGGCATTTTTTCTTCAAGCCAGGGTTTTACAAGCTGTGAATGTGTCTGTGCTTATCACATTATATATATATATATATAAAAATATCCAATAGATTTTATGAGATTCTGTGTCTTTTGGACTGTATTGTTTGACCAACAAGTATCTCAGTCTGTCACACTCATCTATCAAGGTATCGTCTTGTTCTTACTACCACAACTACACCCATTCCAGGCTTCCCTATCTTTGGTCTTATGATAACATCTCTCTGTCTTCAGTAACTTGCTAATATGGCAGTAAGTGGTAAGTCTCTATCTGAGCTGCACTGCAGAAGGTGTGGTCCAGCAACAACATGGATACAGCATCCATGTCTAAAGTATTTTCCTGGCACATTATCCAGCAACCGAACAGGCCAAAAATTTCTAATTTACTCCCCACCATCACAACATGACAGCTAGGTTTGTGTACTGGCAACCATAGCAGGACCACCTGCCCACTGTTAATCCCTGTCCCCCATGCTGCCATCACCCGCCAGGATCAAGCCTTAGCCTGCTTCAAGTCAAACCATGTCACAGGGCTATGACTAACCAGTGTGAGTGTGGTTGTGGCTTTTTCCATAGAGTTGCCATTTCAAATCTGCACATAAAAGTGTAATAATAAGGCACTGCTGAAGGGCTCAGAAGACTTTGAGCACGCCCAGTGGTCTATAACTTGTTACTTAGTTAACTGTATGATTATATTATGTACTGTATTTTTTTTTTTTTGTATTTTTTAATAATTTTAAAGGGAAGAAACAATATTCTCCTTCATTTCAATGAAAAGCTAAATTCATAGGCAATACATTACCATTACCTCATGTTAGCTAATGTTAGCTAACAAAAAAGCAACAAAAACACTGTTGAATTTGTTAGAAAGAGATAAGGTTTTCTTCCATTGAATCTGTTCAGGAGAAGTTACGCTCATTTAACAAGAACGACAGAAAAATAAATAAACACAAAAGTTAAAACTGACAGCCCCCTCCTTGTGTATGGTGATTAGCATTGGCCATGATTATACCTGATGATCAATTGCGTGGCTCCCAAATGGCCCTATGGTTCAAAATCACACACAATTTACTATCAGCCTTTATCTCTTTAATCTAGGGGCTGTGAAGTAACCGTGTCAATTCACAACAGAGGGGACACAACAGCTTTTCTGGCCTAGGGGCAGTAGTCAGATTTCCCCCACAACCTGAAAAACACTCACACACACCCACACCCACCCACACCCACACCCACACACGCACATTATGCATAAACCATCTGGTGGTATGTCAGTCCAACACTATTCAAGTAAATAGCTAATCTGTCCCTGGGGAGTTGATACACCAGCATTGGCTGGCATGAGGTGCCATTCACACCAACCAACATGCATGGATGCAGATGCATCAGGAGGAAGAGCACATGTTCACACCCCACGACACGCCCTTATGCCATTCAGTGTGCACACACATGCATAACAGCACACAGATCTCTGTAGCACAGCTGTTGACAAACCTGACCAGTGTTACCTTATTTTTGGTGTTTCAGTGTTTCACACAAACACTAGACAGGAAGAACAGCGCAACATAGGGATTAGAAAAAGAGCAAGCCACAGAAGCCAATATAAGCCTTAAGAAAGAAATCTGCTTTGAATTGCAGATCTATTCCCAGCAGAAAAGTGATGGAGAGAGAGAAATCAAGATAAGGAGGAAACAAAGAGAGAAATGTGGACAGAGAAGAGGGAGAATGCTCTAAAATAGGTCAGTGTTTCTTCCCACATGTGGAACCATTTCTATGCACTGCAGTGCATTATAAATGATACACAGATATAATGAGACTCAGTTCACATGCAGGTAAAAAAAAAGGGTCAGTGAATATCACATACTACAGTACATACTGCACACAGCACATCACCTTACATGGAACCTCACAGATAGAAAATAGCAGCTGTACAGCAAGCTGCATAACCATTTTACAAGGCACTTGAATAATAAGAATGAGTATATCCCCCAAAAGGAAGTTATCACATCAACTCCGACAAAACAAATATTTCAAATGACTCTCCATGATATTGAGAAGCCAAAGATACAAAAGTCCAGATAGCAGACAGTGATCAGAAATCTGGGAAAACCAGGTAACCAGTTTATTAGGTACACCTACACAATCTCATGTGACAAAATACAACACATCTGCAACAAATGGTCTTTGTGTAATATGCAATGTCTAGTGCAAGAAACATAGAGGTTTGGCTGAGGGTGATTGTGTTGTTAGGAGAATTGTTATGCTCAATTCAGTTACCCATTAAATGGAATATTTTATACATCATGTAACATTGAACATCAGGCAGTCTTCTGATTTATTTAGCTAATTAAGTTTTAGAGAGTTAAACTGGGGGGTGCAGATTTGAAAATGTGGTGAGATCAGGCAGATTAGGTGACAAGGTTAGGTGCGAGATGAGGTGAAATAAGGTGAAAGATAAGTTAAGGTGGCCCAATTCCTGCAGTCACATAGCCTCAGACATATCCTGGTAATAGCTTTACATCACAGAAGCTTGATCAGGTTAACATCTGACCTGACACAGACTTCAGAATCTCAGATCTCAGAAACGTCAAACTTTCTGAAGAAAAGAAAAATCCCTGCAATTTAGTCTTTCCACTGGGGTAGTATGAAGTAGACAATATTCATGCACAAATGTTACGCTGCTAGTGTACTCAACTGTAGGTAGTTTCACATTTTGGTTTACACATGCTGACCCCCCCCCCCACACACACACACACACACACACACAAGGTGACCTAAAAACTAGCCAAAACACAACCAGGTCACAGTTACCTTATTTACGCCTGAGGTCCACAACCTAAGGCACACATTATCATCACACACACGAATGCACACTGAGCACTTCTCCTGACATTACATCAAAGGGTGCATCATAGAAGCCATTGGACAAATGGATGAATGTGGTCTGGTCTTCTGCACGTTGTGCCACAGGCACAACAGAAACAGACTGCCTGTTGCAGGGCATTTCTAAAATTAGTATGTTAATTTGCACTATGTGTGTACTGTATTTTGTATATCAGTGAGCTCTGCTTAGTGACCTTCCGCACATTTTGCCAAAAGCACGGTCAAAGCACAAATCGTGACACATAATGATAAAAAAAAAATTAAAAAAAAAACTGACTAGACTTTGAGAAAAATTGCAATCCTTTGCTAAATGACATGATTAGGAAATTGTTCTTCAAATATTATTGATTTCTTCCATGATTTCAGAAAAGAGAAGACTATATTAGACTTTATATTGTTTTTTCCATAAATGCAGTAAATCCATTTTCCCAGTCATGTAATGCAAAGTGTGGAATGAGTCAATTAATTGAAAGATTCATTAAATGAACAGTGAGGGCAAGCATGATTAGCAGAGCCTTTACATTTACAAATACAAAGCCTGATTCGCTGTGGAATGTTGAGTGTTTGTCAAAAAAGGCATCTGCTCTTTAACGGTAGATGACAAAATGTAGACACTACAGTACACACAATCTTGTTCGGGTGGGATACTCTCTGTCTAGTTTCAGGATTTGATTGCAATCTTTTCCTTGGACAGGCGCCACTATTTTAATATGTTATGCTTTATCGTTGTGCTTCCTCTTTGTCCGCTCAGAGGGAACATTGGTATTTAGTTATGCCCATCCCCAACCCGGTACACACAACAACTCAACCACTCACAGTCCAATATTCCATTGTTCCATGAGGGTTGTTTTGGATGAAGCTGAGTGCTAATGGTGCTCTTCTGGTACAAACACTGAGGGAAAAGGGGTGAGGAGGTGGCACTTTATTAGTGCAGACTTTGAATATGCATGCCAGTGTGGATATGTGTGTAAACATGTCCCAGATCTAGGAAATCCCTCTTTTCACACTTGAGTCCCATTTAAAGATTTTCAGTGTAATTGTGTGTGGAGCACATTATGAATTTTAATGGCCATGTCAGCAAACAAAGCAGGTCTGTCTCTTTGTGTGTGCATGGACCCTTGTGTGTGTATGCAGAGTAAAGACCTTAATACTATCATCTGAGGACGGCTGCAGCAGCCCAGGTTAATTCCAGTCTGTGGCCATTTCCTGCATGTCATAACCACTCTCTCACACTCTTCCCTTCCCATCTAAAGCTCTGCTATCATATATGGCAAAAAAAAAGCCAAAACGAAAATGCTTCATCAACAAAAATATGTTGTCTGCAAGTCCTGCATGTATTGGTAAGCACACTATACAAATCACCAACGACCACTATCATTGCCAGTAAGCAGAGTTTTGCTAACTGCACACATAATGGAAATACAGACAGCTACACAATCAGACTTTACGCAAATGATATAGGAAAACACTTGACAGAACCCTCACTTACCCATCAAATAATGCATTACTATGATTAAATATTTTTCTGTCAAGGCAAAATACTTTGCACAAGGATCACTTTAACTATTATGAAGCATGGTAGTATCCATTAACATGAAAAGAGGATGAACAGAATAAACTAGTTGGCATCATGTGGAAAAGTTAGTGTTGATGGAGGTCTGAATAATTAATATAAATATATATACTTTTCTCCACTTCCTATTGTAATCTACATTACATTTAATTCCACTTCTTATACATTATATATTGACTACATGCAATATATACAGTGAATGTAGGTCATACAGACTTCTGCTTTAATAAGTTAGCATGATGAAAGATAAGTAAATCTTTGTGGATTTTTTTCACCTAAGACCTCTTTCCTTCCCAAAGAAAAGGTATTGTTCAAAATACAAATTTGGTATAATTCTTTCTTCTTCTGTCTCTCTGAAACAGCGGTAAAGCTGGAGGCATTAACACATTTTCTGTTCCCCAGCAATTTCTCTGACCTCCATATATACCCCCCGACACAGCATTAGCCATTCTGCTCTACAAACAACCCAAAAATAGCCCTCTACCCATCACACACAATTACCCTCACCACCACAGTAAGCTTCTGCACATACATAAATAAATACTGTATGTACAAGTAAGCCAGCAGTCAAAGTATATCCCAAACTGGTAATGTGCACTTATAGTCAGGCCATGGTTTCACGCTGTTCCCTGTTAAACAGCCAATTACACAAAAAAGCCTTGATACACTTACATTACATCAAAACATGGAAAAAAATGTATGTGTGAGTCTATTTCCAAAATATTTACTGAGGCTAATCTCAAAAGATGATTTGTGATGAATTAGACATCCACACTGTTTGTGGTGACGGGGAGTCAGAAGAAATGTCAAAGGCAAACCATGTCAGCATCTTGAGGTTTGAGTTGAGTTCAATCTTCACCAGCTGCGTGTTTTAAGGCTATAATTTTCAGATGATCTTGTTTTTGTAAATGCTCTTTCTTGTAAGTCAGAGGTAATGGGGAGTATGAACAGTTATTGGGTGTTTTCCTCCCCCCGGGCACTACTTTTCATTGAACTTGGCAGGTCACTGATAGGCCTCACGCTGAACAGTTAACAGATCCATTTTTCTTTCTGAGAATTGGCCAGGTAGAAGTAGTCCACATGTTGGACTCATGTCCAACATGCAGCACTGCTTAAACAGAAGCACTGACTTACGTTCACTGTTGTGGACACCTAACTTCTGTCTATCCACCCACTCTGTCGTGACCACTTAACAGACCTGATGAGACACAAAGACAACAATTAATCATTATATTATAATTTAATCAACTTAAGTGAACAAATGATAAAGCACACTTCATCCATGGACCCCTATAATACGTCTTATGGTTACAATGAAAAAAGCTTGAGCCTGGAGTGCAAGACAAAGCTCATTTAAAGTATAATAAGGTAGAAGACTTGAATCAGAAGTGCTGACTGCTCATTAGTTCATGCATGTATGAGCTGAGTGCAGGAGGAAGCAGAAAATACAGTAGAGCAGACAGCAGCACACACATACACACACATGCCTGGGGACTGTCTGCTGCAGTGTTGTTTCTTCAACTGTGTGTTTGTGCTTTCAAAGAGCTCGGCAGCTGCTGCCCTCAGGATCAGAGGATGCTCTTTCCTTCTTACTTTTTGTCCTTCTTGTCTGTGTTGCTGCTGCTGCTGCTGCACACACTCACATATGCACAAAAACACAGACCGTCTGCCTGGAGGTCTGTTAAAAAGCCCCCATGGGGTGGGATAATAAACACATATACCCAATGTGTCTCAAATATACTTTGTGTTGGAGTTACAAATCAGTACAATTAAACCATGCATTACTTTGCAAACACTGGCTTGAGTGACATCACGAGAGGCAACTTCTCAGACCTGTACAGCGTCTTTTGTAAGTGCAGTAGCACTACCTGAGACCTGTAAATATATATATTTTTTTTTTCCTGGGCTGACAATTGGAGGGCAGCCCTACACACGGGTATGTATGTGCCTGAATAAATGACTGAGTGAATCTATTCAAAACAAAAAAAAAACATTGTCAGGGCTACATGAGCATTCCATCATGCAATACAGAATGATTACATTTTTGATTGTGTCAAGTGCATAATCTGTATCGACAGCTGTTAAAATCACTCAAATGTCTAGCTGTAAATTTGTTTTGAACTCATTAACTGCATCTCAATTGATTAATCAACTGTGGTTGCTGCCCATAGCTCTATGATTGGTGGCTAGCATCACTAGTTTGGCCCACACTGGCTAATAGGAGACACTCACTGCATTTACATGACACTTGAAAAAATAAAATAAAATTACTGGCTTAATCTGACAATAACTGGACAACTGAAGTGCATGTAAACGTGTTAGTCGGACCAATGTTGGGGTTCTCCAACTCCAGTTAAGACACCCAGTTAATGCGTTTGGAATTCGATTTTCTCAACGTGCTTGACAAGAAAATGCATGTATGTATGCTCCACCGTCCCCCATGCTGCCATAAGATCCCGGAAGAAAAACACCCAAGAAAGCCAGTTGCAGAGGAAGAAGACATGCTACTATTGTAATCCTGAAACAGCAGCCGGCGTTCTTGTCGGTCCCTCAAAAATCACCATAACCACAAGGGTCAGAGTGCATCTTGTCTGCACAATGAGTAACATATACATAATGTACAAAAAGAACAGAGCTGTATGATTGTAATGGGTCAACCAGAAAGCAGTCCTTATTAACCTGCTTACACGACGCATAGGGCCTCCTGGTGTTGAGGAGGAGGACATATTCTCATCAGTTATCCAATTTTCTCAATTGTATGTAAACTGGGACAAGGACAGAAGTCAAATTAGATGCCAAAATCGAATCTTAGCTCGATTAAGCTGTGCATTTAAACGTAGTAACTGCAAAAGTTAATGTTACAGATTTAGAGTTCAAGATGTGGAGATTGCTCCCGGTGCTCATTGGTGTGTGAATGTGTTCCCAATGGTGAGAGGCGGTACTGCATGGGGTAGCCTTGGCCGCCAGTATGAATGTGTGAGTGAAAGGGTAAATGAGCGCCGGCTGTAGTGTAAAGCGCTATGTGGGGTCACAAAGACTGGAAAAGCGCTATGTAAGTGCAGTCCATTCACTTTAACACAGCTACTGCACTACACTTTTTAGGCTACATGTACCATTATCAGTAAAGAAAGCTAGACATTTGACACGAGTTGGAGACAGAGAAACTCTCACTTGCTGCTAAGTTAAAAGAAGTGAATAATTTATATATAGATGAGATAATGGACTAGCTGGATATTTGTGTGATTTCTAATAGCTCTCTATGCAGATACACAAGACAGCCTCCGGTCACCACAGCAGTGAGGACAAGCTCAAAGACAAACCAGGAGTCTGGATTAGTCAGTTAACATACAATTATGAGTTCAAACTACAGCTGCACGATTGTAGAAAAAATGTGAATCACAATTTTTTTGCTTAGAATTGAGATCCCGATTCTTTGGCGATTTTTTTTTTTTCGCAAAATGTCTATTGCATTGAAGAACTTTGACAAAACAAAAAACAGTGCCTTGGGAAATGTATAGAATTAAATCATCAAATCAGTTAAATCATCAGAGGAGAAATGTAGCGTAAAGAACGTTTTACCAATGGTTGAGGGAGGAGACAGCGGCAGTACTGCGTTTGGGGTCACTTGAAAAAATCCGGGACATAATAAGAGCATTTAGAATCATGTTCAGAATTGATTTGTGTAGAAATGAGATCACTTGTATGTGCAAATCGAGATCGCGATTTTTCATCAATTTATTGTGCAGCCCTAGTTCAAACACATCCAGTATCCAAAATATTTACCTTATAGAAACTGCTATTAACTTTTCCTGTAATACCTTGTCCACACAAAAAAACAATAGGTTCTAAGGCAGAGTCCCTCTGCAGAAAACAGAAAAAATATATTTATGCTGCATATCAAATTAAGATAGACAAACTCAGATACACGCATGTTCCATCTGTTTTAACCTACACCAAACCCATCTCCTATACCAACCAAATGTATTACCACATATTAAATCATCATTGCACTAATTTTTCACTACTAGTTTTATGTTACTTCATGCTAGCAACACAAATGATAGCTGATATTAAATCTGAGATTCAGACAATTTTAACTGTACCAGCAATGTCCCAGTCCAATCACAAATCTGTACACCAGAGGCCCAACAGAAGAACAAATGCAACTCACATTTGTACACTTTAAATAATGATTTCTGCCTTACTTTGTTGTGTGGAGGTGAAATTTATTCCTAAATATCTACAAGTTGCTTACAGCTCCAGGTGTCATTATTCAGATTGACCAATCAAGTCTCAAGATACTGCTATGCATATCCTATAAAATTAGATATGCTGCACGGCTCACATTATACACAGGACATACAGACATACATACTGGTGATTTTTGCAATAGATAATGATGCGATCCAAGTCGCAAACAGTCTTTTCCAAGTAAATTTAAATGTCGTTCTTACCCAAACACTCTAAAACTCTCTATTTGTTCTCTGCTCCACTTTATTAGCATGAAACTTGGTATTTGTAGTGTTTAGATGTTTGGCTATGCTTTCCTTGAGATATGAGAGAACAACTGCATCATTCCAAATGAATATGCATTGAAAAAGTGATTAGGTGGGAAAATAAATCTTTAATTCACATCGTGTTCCAGCTTACTTTACACATACTTTGCATACCACATACTTTCACATCTGAACACGATCTGTCCACATTTTTATCATTATAACTTGATTATTCAAATAGACCTTGTAGTTTCAGAGATATACTGAATCTACTATGGGAATGTGGCATCATTTCTGAAAAAACAGGCTAAGGCTTAAGATTGCAAGTTCTTTAAGTATACTGAGTGGGACACAAACAAGTCAACTCAGTAGTTATCATGCAGCTAAGCTTCTGTCTGATATAGCTAAATTAATAACATCAGTACAGTTTGGCTATATAAGACATTTATAACTATTTCAAAACACAACCAATGCTATTGCTTCAGGGCTAGTTGGAGTCATGAAGACTTTATGCCTTGATGTGAATATGGTTGAAAAAACCTTTTGCACTAACAAATTATATAACAATACACTCCGCTAAATTAGGACAAATATTCAGAGTGGTTAACTCTCAAAATATAAAAATGTATAAGCTGTCTGAAACTATCTGATGACTAACTAGCCCCCTCACCCCCCTAAACAACTGTTTGTGACATATTGAACATCTGGTGGAGAAATGTTGAATTGGGTTAAGTGGGTTGCCAAAGGGCACAGAAGTAGCATGCCCTACTTGAAGTGTGTATGTGTGTATGTGTGTATGTGAGCATGGCTGCAGTGCTGTGCATTACTACTGACATAAGCAGTACAGACTCTTGTCATGATGGTTTGCAGCAGCACTACCAGAGCTGGCTGGGGAACATGCCAGAAGTTCTAAAACTAATCCAACAGTAGTCCTTATGAACATCACCTGATCTGACCAATGCAGAAGTGGATACAACTAGGGATGCACCGAAAATTCGGCCACCGAAAATTTTGGCCATTTTCAATTTTAGATAAAATCCGTAACATAATGCAAAACAAATAAAATGACCATATTGTGGAATGAAACACATCAACCTCATTAATACACATTAAAACCAGATGCAAAATTAAACTTACAATAACAGAATTTGTGATAGCACAGCCATGAGGGAAAGGGGAAAAAAAACACACCCAGCATGCGCATGTCTGGATTTAAGCATGTGTTTTCATGAAAGAACATATTTTATTTTACAATCTTTCAGCAGGCCAGTCAGTTATAGACCTGTATTAATATTTAATGCACACTTGAGTGGGGTCAAGTTAAACATTTATTTTGAATTTTGATTTATATTGTGCATTGTTGTAATGACAGTGCTAATAAATATTTTTCATAATACTGTAATTAATTAATAAAATTGTAAATAATGTCTTTCCATTGTTTTTGTTGGGTGACCAGCTATATATATCTACCACTCGAATTAGTTTAATCAGCAGGATACCTATAGCCTACATGATCACTTAGCAATGTCTGTGCTACATGTTAGCATGGAGGAAAATCCAATCTTGATGTCATTACAGTACATAAGTCCTGCTCATATCTCGACAGATGTCAAATGAACCCCCCAAAAAGTATAACTTGTTAACTACAATACTGCTATATATAATTTTACAAAAGAGAAATATTGACATCCTGTCTTGTCTGTTATACAGTGATGTGTAATGTGCGGGCATGAAACCATGAGTAATTCCAGCTTTTGAACAGTTAAAAAATAACTGTATTTTGTGGATACCAGATTCACAAAGGTGGAATAAATTGATCTCGTCTGACTCTTGGGGAAATATATGTTTAAAATGTTGTAGTGTTCCTTAAAAATTAAACAACAGAAGAAAGGCAGAAGTCTGCTCTGTCTGATGATGATGCCTCCAAACACTCCCAGTGCTGTTCTGTGTGGGCTACTTTCAGCAGCCACCTGTGACAATAAAGTGTGTGTGTGTGTGTGTGTGTGTGTGTGTGTGTGTGTGTGTGTGTGTGTGTGTGTGTGATTTCCAGTCTATCACCTGCTATTCTCTGATCTATAACAGGTCTAGCACTCACCACTGCACTAATGACCGTCCCAGAGGTCTGTGTGTCCATTTGTGTGTGTGTGTGTGTTATATACACATCCATACATGCATATCACCGCCTACCCCCATCCATCCTCAACCTCATAGTAACCCTCCAGCTATGGCCTTTGAACCCAGTCCATTACAGTTTCCCACAAACACACACACACACACACACACACACACACTGAAAGGTCACAGCAATAAATAGCTCATGCACAAGGGAAGGTCAGAG
>JAOWBC010000710.1:1587367-1598269 GCA_028566105.1 Hypoplectrus providencianus
AAAAAAAGATACAGGCACACCATACAATATTGGTAAAGTGAGGCGATTATAGATCTTGCTCTGAAACTCTGCGATTATGATTTTATTGTTGTTGAGTCTAAAGCCACCGTTCATTGCTGCATTTAAGGAACCAGCTTCCACTCAACAAATACCTGCTCCACAGATAACACTGAACTCCCTTTTGCACAATTTTGTTCCTCCTTGCTCATGCATCTGCATTTGTAGAGTAGCAAATAGCGACAGTCTTTTTCTGTAATGATCTCTGAATAGCCATGCTGAAGGGTTATAATGGAATTTTTACCCTATGATGCCATAAATAAACTGCCACCCCACCTATATTTAACCACTTTCTGCTGTGATCAGCATCAAAATTAATGCTTAATGTGGTTAGCAGGAACATCTATAAATCAGACTGCAAAATAATTCTTGTCTGTTGTTCACAGATGCTGTAGACTTTCCACAATAAGTAGTTTTCCACTCATTAAGAACCTGTTTCCGCACTTAAACAGCTTGAAACTGTTTTGTGCTGTATGTGCTGTAATAGAAGCAGAGAAACAGAGTGTCACAGAAAGAGAGAAACAGGGACAAAAATAGAGGTAATAAAGACAGACATTGGTGAGAGAAGGAAGTGGAAAGGGAGCAGCTGTTGCTGTAGACAGTGTGGAAGAGAAAGAGGCTCACTGTCAGGAGGTAAACAAGATACACGCCGGTAATTGAGCAACCGTTGCCATGGCTACATTGATGTTGAATATCCACCCATACCCAGCTCTCGAGACAAAACACACATATACACATTGAGAGTAGGCGGACACAAGTCAATACAACTCAGAGACAGAAAGGTCTAACCACTGAAAACAGCCCTAAAATGTGTGTTTCCCCTTTTCAAAATCCATCCACAGTCAACGAGACTCTGAATTACAATAACGACAGCATGTAAAAAAACATCATACCCTTTATTCTATCCTATCTTAAGTTCATCTCAAGCCTTTTCTCACTACCCCACGTCACAATAATTAAATGTACTGAAGTTGCTTAAAAACACATTCTTAGATCTTTGAATAATGCACTCACACGATGCTAATTAATGATACTGAACAGAAAGGGGCCATCTTGAATTCTGACTACAGTACTGATTAGAAGTGACTATATTTGAACCTGAATGGTGAGCTAAACCAAAAACTAGCTACAAGCTAGCTTTCTTTTAGGATAAGAAATGCTGAACAAGACTTTTTAGGTGACGAATATGTAACACTTAAATGTAATTGATTGATAAGTGATCAATAAATGCCCTAACCCACTAACAGAAAATAGCTCTAGCCACACCTATAGTCTGTAACTTGGGTTTTCCGATTGTTATGCTTTCTCAAAAGTGGCTACAATTATTCAACACTTAATCTTTAAATTTTAACCCCTATAGATTGTCATGAACACATAGATTAGCTTGACCCAGACACTTCTGTAGCAGGCTGTAAACATTCGGCAGAATTATAACGTGGAGCTTTATGATGATTGACTCCCTTATGGAGCCAGCCTCCAGCGGCCATTTGAGGAACTGCAGTTTTTTAAAACTTGCAATCTGGCTTAATTTTTTAGCTATGGAAGTTGCTGCTTGAGTGAGAAAGGTTGAAAGGACTTCATGCAGTCACTCTAAATCCCTTAATTTTGGGGTAAAAAGAAAGTACAAGTGAAAAATGTGCACAATCATTCTGCAGTTCAATTTGCTCTTACAAATGTGAACATAAAGGTTTGTTCAAAACTTGACTTGTTTTACTTGCCCTGTCATACTGTGTTGGACGGATGTTCCCTCATTGCCAGCTGACATCCACCAATAGAAAGAATTCTCCCAACTACAGGAATAAAACCTTACCATTAATAAAGCCTAGGCTTGAGCTACTTTTTTTTTCTATATTGCATTTTCTTGAATGAAAAACTGTATATAACGTATGTCTACTGTATATACAATTATCTGAGTGCTGGCGCTTGAATTCAGACAACAAAGACAGAAAGACATAGAAAGTCATAAGAAGGGTTGAGAAGTGGAACAATAAGGGGGGAGGGGACAACTGAGACCACAGCAGGCAGTGACAGCAGGACATGGCAGCACTAATTATGTGTGTGTGTGTGTGTGTGTGTGTGTGTGTGTGTGTGTGTGTCCAGACCAGGCCTTAACACTTCTTCCCTGATTGTTAAGTCAAATAAAGGTTGTCGAGCGCCAAACCTATTGTCCATGGACTGACCCCCGCCTCAACCCCCCCAAAACCTCCCTAACCACCATGTCTCAGCCCCGCCACACACACACACACACACACAGGCACACACTTCTGTCCCCCATGTCTTTGTCTCCAGCAACAGGAGGTGTGGTGGTTTTACTACAGTTAATGAGTTGGTGGGGCCACACAGGCCAAGCGTAGGCACGGGTCATTCATTCATTTAGCCTTTAAGCCTCCTTAGTCCTCTTCCCTCATAAACATACACAAATATATGCATTAATGCTCAGTGTTGTACACATCTCGGGGCAAAGATTTATTAATATCGCTGCAGTGGAGGAGAACACACATTTTTTACCCACAAATGACACTGTCACATGCCTTTTTTTAAAAAACAAAACAAAACACAGACAGACTTTTAGTCTTGGCGTCTGTTGACACAATAGCTTCTGGTAGCAGCTGGTCAGCAGTAGCCTGTAGCAGTAGTCACATACACACACAAATACAGCCAAACATGCAACAAGCCCCTGCATGTCTAATGACGTGCCAAGACAACATCCACACAACAGAAGACAACTTGACCATCTGTGGCATGGAGGCCATGAGGAACAACTGTGCCAATCAATAACACACTCAGTCACACACATATGGAGGCATGCATGAGTAAACATGTGCATCCATGCAGGCATGTATGTTGACAAAAACTTACACATCTATTGTGTGTACATTTTGCTGAAAATAAATGAATAAATACATTAATTGTAATTTCTGTCGCTTATTTGCTCAAATACAGAGCCTTGACAGTGTCATGAGTACCCACAAGGTACATGTGCATTAACATGCTTATGTCAGACCCGTTACTTTACTTCAA
This sequence comes from Hypoplectrus providencianus, assembly GCA_028566105.1. Classification (NCBI taxonomy): domain Eukaryota; kingdom Metazoa; phylum Chordata; class Actinopteri; order Perciformes; family Serranidae; genus Hypoplectrus; species Hypoplectrus providencianus. Next base: position 1,590,446 of record JAOWBC010000710.1, read on the forward strand.
TTGACTGTGAAAGGAAGGACATTAGAGGCAGCTTTGTCTTTGTCAACTGTGAAGTTGTGATTTAGTTTTGAATTGTCTACAAATACTCAGCGCAATCCTTTATATTAAAACCAACATTACCAACATGAATGTGATCACATGCCTTTATTTCCTCAAGATAATTGTATGTGGTTGTATAATATGGACATGGTTCAAGCAACACTGGTCAGCATTGATTGTGATCAGTTACATTGTAATGACGTAATATTGGTGTCCATTGACATTGCAGTCCAGCATCGCTGAACAAAGTGGGAGGAGGCGGTAGTGGCGTTCCATTCATGCTGTTTCTTGCAGTTCACATTCTTTTGGACTATCAGAATCAAGTAAGGGACGAGTGTGTGATGATATGTCACATACTTTACATCTTTCTGGCTGCATCTGCCACATTCAAATTACAGGCAAAACATCACGGAGGTGTAAATATTACAGTTTGAAAGTACAGTGCTAATGTGATAAACACAGCTTTCCTGGAGCACTGACTGATGCATCAGTATACTGTGATATTAAACCATAGCAAATCTTGACTACAAACTTTAACCTACAATAAATGGGCTAACATAGAAAGCAATCGTCACATCGTGGACCATGTCAATGAGCCTCTTAATTTAATGCTAATTAAATTTAAAGCTAATTTTTGATTTTCAAAAATATTTATAGTTCTAATATTTATATTTATCTGCTAATCACTATCACCAAATGTGATAGAACAGTGATGATTACATGACCAGTGAAAATAATTAAGCGCCCGCATTGCAAGTGACCACTGACTGTGAACAAACAAAACTAAAGGAACAAAGAGGACAGACAAAAGTAAAAGTGTCACAATAAACAAAACAGAGATTTTCAAGGTTTATCAATTATAATAATAATGTTAAAACTAAATAGTGATCAGTCAGTCATGAAGGTAGCTGCAAAAATACAATCATTTTAGTGATATATAGCATCCTGACAATCACAGTCAATAATTAGTAATATGACTGCATAGTGATTGTTGGCTTTACAGAAAATGCAAATTTACTCTGTCATTTATTGCATTAGAATTCTGTGTGATGGAAGCCTAATTTCATTTCATTTCAAAGACCGTGCATATCACTATTCTCTTTCACATGGAAATCAAAACCTATTCTAGGATTTCTAGATTCAATCAACAGTCAGTCACACAAAGTCAGTGGTGACATCTGTAAATGTGCTGCTGCTTATAAAGACATCAGGATTTGCTAAAGAGGAACAAACACACACTCATCGGATAGGTTGGTAAGTGCAAACACACACACACACACTAACACACACACACACACACAAACCCACACAGCCTCCTCCGCTTCTGGGAAACACCTGCAGCCATGCTTGTTTTTCTGGGGGAACAGAACACATGTGCTAGAACTTGGTTCACACATCCCCTAACCAATTAAACCAAAGACTGCTCACACACACACACACACACACACACACAGACACCTCCTCCAACACTGCTTGCTGCTTCGACAAAACAACATGCACCTAAGGCCTAAGTCTCGAGTCTCACTCAATTCATTAGGACTTAATTAACAGATCAACGATAGGCAGCTGAAAGCAACACAAAGACACACTGGCTACTGGATTTAAAAAATACTTTTGTTTTTACTTGTGGTGTTAATACAGATAATGCATCCTTTGGAGAGTGACAAAATGTATTCAATTAATTTCATAGGCCATTTTATGTTTTCAAAATTTTAGCTGGATGTTGGATAAGGGGGCTGCATTCGGTTCATTATCACTGTGTTTTTGTTCATAAATCTGCACTACATTGTCTTAGCCAGCTCTCTGTTTGCTTGACATCAGAGGTGAGTTCTATGTGCAGTCAAGTGTAAATAAAACCTGAGAAAGATGTGTGGAGCTTATCTCGACTGAACACTGAATACTGCTCTGAAAGTCATGTAGAGCAGGGCTACATGCACAGTGGTGTAATAGTCAGCAATTTTGCCTCATAGCAAGTGGATCACGGCTACATCGACTATGTTTCTGCCAATGTGCCGTAGCTGCCAAGTCCACTACAACCCGTCATTGCAGAATAAAGTGGGAGGAGACTGTGTTGCCCTGTTGCAGAGCAGCAGTATATGTAAAATAAGCAATGGCAGCGCCAAGTGAATTCAAAACAATGAAGGGGGGAGAACTGACTCTTTCCTGTTTGTTGCTGCAGAGAATCTATATACTCGTACAGCGATCTGAAAGGGGCTTGTGTCTGGTTTCCATGTTTGCCCTGTGTCAGCATGGGTTCTCTCCAGCTTCCTTCTCTGGTGTCAGTGTGGGTTCTCTCCAGCTTCCTTCTCAAAGACATGCAGCTTAGGTTGAATTGGACACTCTGCCCTTGATGTGCCTGTCTGTCTGTGAGTGTGTCTGCCCTACGACAATATAAGAGAAGAAAAGAAAAGCATAAACAACTAAACTGACACACTCACAAGGAAAGTGAAGACACTGAACAATAGAACTGTCTGTGACACTGGAGTATGTGTATGTGCGTGGTCGTGTATGTGCACGCGGTCGAGTATCCACTAACAAGTGTTACCTGAAGTCTAAAAACTGAGATTTATCTGTTGGACAAACAATGGAAGGCAATCACTGTCAGTTAATTCAGCTGGTCAAGTTACATGCTTGACAATTTCCAAGCTAAGAAAAAACAGCACTTGCAACACCATCCTATGAAGAGTGCAGCAAAATGTGAGGCGTAAAAGGGATTGGTTAGGGGTAGAAGTGCCATTATAAAAAAAATAAATGATTGTTGATCATTTGTCTTTACTTCTAATTTCTAGACAGAAATAAATAACAATCTGTTTTATGTTGGTCTAACAAGGATGTAATCAATTTTTAAGCTTTGCCACATGTGTAATCTGCATACCTGAATGTTCTGTGACTATCAGAAGAGCACATTATAACCTACTGCACAAGAAACAATTACATTACACAAGCCCCTCTGAATGGCATTGGGTTAAAGATCAGTCTACTGCTGCTGACCACCAACAATCATGCACTGTTAACCTGTCAACACTTGGCCATGACTGCTGCCTGTGTGTGTGTGTGTGTGTGTGTGTGTGTGTGTGTGTGTGTTGAAGGTCACAAGCTGAAGTGATTGTATGAATTTATTGTCCTTCACTCCTCTCTAATCCCTACCACAGTACTAAATTATGACATGCCATGCTTTGTTGACTGCAAATTACTGTACACACACAAGACCCAGCATCGCAAGCACACACACACACCATAAAAACATGAGATGGATTACTTCGCCAGGATTGTGGAAACGTGCATTTAGCATGCTAGCTTTGCAAGAATATCTGTTATATATGCTGCCTATAAATTGATTGTTTGATTCTTGACCAGAAGCTATCCCTATAGTCATCCCAAGAATTTGGCAGCATATCCAACTGGCCTAACAACCGCAGACCACAGTCCAGGACCTCCTTACCCAGCATCTTTACTGACAAGATCATCTGAGACCAGCCAACCCGCCATTGGTTTGCATAAACAAATAATTTCTGTACAAATTGGCAGAAACCTTCTCAGGGAAACTCATATGCATACTTGCCATCCTTGGCCTGACTGCAGTTCGCTGTGGTAACCAACTTGAGTGGGCAAATGCTCACCATCGTGGTGTCTGGCACATTTGAGAAGTCATCTCTCAACAGTTGAATCCCAGTTTTCACTGTACTTGGCAGATGGCAGACAGCCTGTATGGAGCCATGTGGATGAGCGTTTTGCTGCTCAGTGTCATTTATAGAGCAGCCTTTGGTGACTGTGGGGCTATGGTATGGGCAGTAATATTACTGCCCATACCATAGGGACAAAGCACCCCAGGTGCATTTTATGATGGTGGTTATTGAAGTGTATATATATATATATATATTTTTTTTTTGCCTTTCATAGCCTACCATCAGCTCATGTTGCAGCATGATACTGCATGGCCCCTTGTTGCAAGGGTCTGTAAACAGTTTCTGAAAAACTGGGGGGTTTGGGTTAGGGGGCTCTTAATGTGCCATTCAACTTTGTTTTTTTTTTGTTTTTTTTTGTCCTGGCTGAGAAAACAGAGTATGATGATGTTTTTATGTATTGCCAGTTTGTGTTACAGATGTTCTCATACCAGACTCATTATACTCCAGCAGTCAGTTTATGTGTGTGAGCCTCCTACAGAGCGCAGGCTGACTGACATGAGGAGGGAAGAAGCAGCCCGACTGACGAAATATTGATGTCTTATTTTAGCAGACACACATGTTAATTACAATTTATCAAGTTCAGAACAAAAAATTTGCATGTCCATTTTAGTTTTTAGTGATTCTCATGGCAGGCCTATAGGACATAATAAATTCTCTCAGATTTCTGTGAGAATTTTTGAAGAGCTTTGATTTATTCTTTCATAGCAGGAACCACATGATGTTTCCACATGACACTTGCACCCGACGGAGCCGTGGCAAACCTGGTATCGCGACCGTCATCCTCATCCAAGAAAGAACCTGCACCAAACAGGTCAAGAGTCATGGAGGGGGCGTGGCCAAGTCATGGGTTGGGGCAAAAATCACACCAATAAAAATGTAAACTCCTTGTGAAGGGCAACTATACCTCTACCTCTCCCCTTAAAGAGTGTATGTCAAGCAAGGACTGAGTTATGAAAGAGAGCATGGCTTTGGTAAAGGGGGCGGAGAAACATCACTGACAAATCAGGATCCAAGTCTCTGCTGAGTTCAACGTTTGCTCACTTGAGATTCTACAACAAAAGAATCATTAGTTAGGAAAAGGGGCGTGTCTTATCATTAGGGGTGTGTGGTAACCAATCAATCTTTAAATTTGGACTCTCAGCTATGTGTAACTACACCTCATACATGTCTGTAAGACAAAGGGTTTATCAGTTATGAAAAGAGGGCAAGATTAATAATAAGGGCCAGGGTAATCAATAATCTATTAAACATGGACTCTGCTGAGTTTAATGACAACTTGGTTCAACAAACGACAACAAACGGTTCTTTAGTTATGGTAGCAGAGTGGTTTAAGCATAAGGGGCAGGGCTTTATGAAATATTGTTATGTAGAACTGTTAAGGGTCAGACTCATCAATCAAGACAAGTTTGGTCCAGATCAGCCAAACAACAGCCAAGTTATATAGCCTTGTGTTTGATTGTAAAACGCCATATTGTGCAGCTATGCCATGCCAACATGGTGTAACTTTCTGCAGTGCTTTTCATAACTTTTGATCCAAAAGCCCTTACGCTGGTACTGAAGGTCAAAGTCGATCGAGTGATAGGAGGAGTTTGTTAAAGTAAGAGGCGTGGAAATGGTGAAAACACAGCATTCAATTTAAGATGGCCAACTCACTGTACACATCCTATATGCGCCCCTAGATTTTTTTGCGTGTCTTCCCATGATACAGGTTTGTACCAAATTTTGTTTCTCTACGTCATTCTTCATCTTGGTTTTGGTATTACCATATGTAAATTTCACCTGAGATTGACGTATATTCTGAATTTGGTGAGTTTTTGAATATGACAAAGCCTCCAAATTAGAGATTCATTTCGGACAGATTATTTACAATAGGGTCCGCGCACCTGTTGGTGCTTGGTCTCTAATAACTTGCATCTTATAAATATAAACATATTTTTCAGGAGACAATGAAAATCATTAACACCTAACAAGATGTTCAGTCTATTCATTCCAGATAAACAGAATCTTTAACTGGCCAAACTGCGAACAGAAACAGTTAAGCATTTCAATAGGGTCCTCACACCTGTTGTTGCTCGGGCCCCAGTTATTGTTCCTACAGAATTTGGATAGGAAGTTGGACCAGGATATTGTAACTGTAAAGGTTACACAATAGCTGACAAACTATTCAGAACCCTTTTAGCCAGTATGGCTCTTGACCATCTGTGTAAGAGGCCTCTTGAAGACTGCTATGGTGCTGAAACAAGCTCTCCAGGCTTTTCACCTTACATTTACTCCTTGCATTTACTTGACAGGAGGCGCGTTGGTCATAATATGTCAAGTATATTACTACTTGCTGGCTCCGCTGGCTGACTCTAATCCAGGTACAGAGCAAGGATCACTTGACTCTTTAATCCTTGATCAGCATTTCAACAAACTGACAACTGGTGGTCAAAGGGGGGTCATATTAGACCTAACAGAATCACTATTGATTTAAATCCATCTATTACCAAAATGTATTGCTCTGCATGCAAACTGTACACTGTACTATGGAGCAGGAAAAGTGTTCCAAAACATGAAACTGACTGAGGCAGATTCCCTGAGATAACAAATTTTGGATTCCTCCAAGAATCCCGGAGGTACCAGACAAGAACAAGTGCAGGAAGTAAAGGGTGAGCAAGCAAATCACATGATTTTACAACTGAACATTAAAAGTATAAAAAGCTGCGCCAAAAAGATAGAGTGGGGCAGTTAAACCAAATTGAGTGTACGTATGTTCTCAATTGAATATACATTTAAAATATATTTAATATGTTTTAAATCCCCACAAGGCTAAATCAAGAACTTCTGTGGTTGTCCAAGTTTTCTAAAGTGACTAAAGCTATACCATTTTATAGTATGGTGACTTTTTTCTCTAGACAACACTGCAAGACCCTGACCTTCAGTGTTATGGCTGTGAACTTTAGCAAGGTTTACCACAATAAAACAACTGTCTACAACTGCCCATAAAAAAAAGCTCCTATCACACATCAGTGTGTCTTCATGCTTGCTTTCACTCCAGCTCATCTTGTACCCATTTCTGTACAACTGTAGGCCTATGTTCTGACATCCCAATCATCATTCAACCAAAGACAATTCTGGATACCCTTTATCTCTGAGTGCGACCTTTGAGTTGATTGGCCTTCCATCCTGACCAGGGCTGGGGGCCTGTCCAGTCAAATTAGGGGATGGCCCAGGCTGACCTAATTAAGTGCATTGAGATAACGAAGTCCATGGGATAATTGGTGGACGAGGCCCACATAACAGACGGGTGACCTCCGGAAAACTCATCTGCTTTCATCTCTCATTTTTTCCCACATTCATTTTCCTCTGACTTGCTTTTTTCCTTCTGTCTATCACTTTCTTTAGTCAGTTGTTTGTATGTGTAACTGTGTCTCCATTTCTGCCATTTACATGCAATTTACATACACATTTATGAGAGCAGTTCCTCACACAATGAAAGTTCCATTGTTATTTTGTAACCTTTCCCTTCAGGCTTGTGACTTATTAAAGTAAGTAAAATGTGTATGCTAAACAAGAGGTGTGAGAGTAAGGAAATAAGCATGTTTAAGTATATACTGTTGTTTGGGAGGAGAAGGCACAGATGGGATTGTAGCACGGAGAGCACTTAGATCCAGTTTACCATAATGTAATGCCCAACAAAGGCAGTTCAGACAGAGCAACTTTTTTTCTGTTTGCTGTTTCTACTGGGACAAGGTACAAGACATAGAGATATTACTCAGCTCTGACTCACCCTGACGGTCAGCCTTGGGAGAGTGGATGATGGCTGAATTTTAAATTCAAATTGAACAGTTCCTGTAAGACAGGGCTTTTCCAAACTACGGCCCAGGGGAACAACAGTGGCCCACCATCAATTTTTAATTGGCATGTGTCTACAAGACAGTATAATGGTTTATGTCCCACACATAATATTTGTGCTTAACTGTTTCTGTTTGCAGTTTGGCCAGTTAAAGATTCTGTTCATCTGGAATGAATAGATTAAACATCTTCCATCCATCCATCCATTTTCCGAACCGCTTTATCCAGGTAATCCCGGGTCACGGGGAGGCTGTGCCTATCTCAG
>JAOWBC010000710.1:1638015-1657105 GCA_028566105.1 Hypoplectrus providencianus
AAGTAAAATCTGTCCACAGCTAAAGCCCCCACCAGCCAGTATGACTTCCTGTTTAATGGTATATGTTCTTTCTCAAAAAGACCACCGGTGTGTGCTCCATAGTCATTTGTAGTCTGTTGCTGTTACTAGATTGAATCAGATTTCCAACCAACCAGATATTTTACAGGAGTTTGGAAACTAGCAACACTTACATACCTCCCTCTCCTCTTCCAGTGCCCTATTGGTGAGGAGAACCACTGCTGTTTGCCAGTCGGAAATTGTTTTTCATTTTGCAAAAGAATTCATGTCAGCTTCTTCTAAAGGGTGAAAAACAAGCTGATAACGTCGACTTGCTAACAGACAGCAGACCCCAGCGGAAAGAACTGTCAAGCATAGAGGAACCCAGACCATTTCCTCCAACCCCCAATATGAACTGACTTTGCAGAAAAACTGTGATGCCACTCTAGAGTTGTCAAGAGAATTTTAAATCTTATCATTTGCAGCAGAAAAAAAACAATGGTGAAACTCAGGCCTGGTTGGAAAATGATGAAGGAGCTGTTTATGAAAAGCTGGGACATTCTCTTAAACCTAAATGAAACAGAATGTGATAATATGCTTAATATTGACATTCAATAGAAAACTGTACAAGGACATTTATTCAACCTCTTTAACCCACCTGCCTGTCAGCGGGTAAGGGCAGGGATAGAGGTAGGGTTTAACCATTAACTTTAAACTGGTGCAGTTTCGGTTATATTTTATCCACGTGCTATCCAAGAAGTTGAAACTGGAAGATGCCTTTAGTAACCTTTCAAATACTGCTTCATAAATAGAACTGGGCTTTGCTGTCTGACTGCTATTAGCTTTGGCTCAAAATAGTTAACTCTTTCCCCTTCTTGAGCAAGTTGTTTCTAAGAGGTTAATGTTCAAACTGGTAAAATTATGAATGAAATCTGAATTTGAGCATTCCACCATCTTTGGAATTGTTGGTGGTCTTATGGGTATTTGGGCGGGAGGATTCTGTACGTTAATTATTTTATGGCTAAATTTCCTAAGTTTAGCTTTTATTTGTTGACAACATAGCAAAAAGACATAACCACTCCTACTCCAAAGATCATCTTCAGGCCATTTAAGAAGAGTTGAGGCAAAATAAAAATAGCGATAAAGAGGTGAGGGACTACAAATTTGAATTGATAAAGTTTGCATTGGTTTATTTAATCATCAATAAAGAATGTAGTGGGCTTATTTGGAACATAAATGGGTTAAAAGAGTACAGTAAGTACCCACAAGCCCATGCCAGACACTGGACTGATTTCCTTACATTGAATCTCGAAAACATAAAACAGTTGTATAAATGATATATATATAATATAGAAATGAGATTGTGTAATTTAATCTATAATGGTCTTACTTAAATAGTGGCCTAACATATATTACAAATGTCTCCAAACATAGCCTCTACCAGTGCTAAAAGAGACAACCAAGACAGGTGTATTGCTCAAGGCCTAAGGATGGGCAATACTGCATGTACACAAACACTGCACATTACATCTGCCCCAATGGGAACCACACTGGTTATTTAAATTGTCTATAGATATTGCTTTTATATCACAAATGTAAGTTATTTTGAGTATGATAATGAATTCATGAAAACCTGATATTGTGAAACCCTTAATACCAGCAGCAACCAAATTGGACATTCATGGTTTTCTTACGACATTGTAAAACAGTGACAGTGATGACATTTGCTCTTTGCTTAGAACCAAATGATGGCGTTGCAGTAGCTGTATTGTAAAGTATATAGATATAAGCTCTGCTTGTTTACTTTCAACAATAATGGCCACTGTTCACTTAGCTACAAGACATTTGTATACTGGGCCAGGCAATAGGGTGAGAGGAGTAAGACAGCAAGATAAACAACACAAACACACACGCAGAACTGGAGTGCAGTATTTAGCAGCCTTCAGGCCCACTGAGACTTTTCAGGAATGGGTGTCATCTTTCAGGTGTGTCTGGACCCCCACAATATTTCACAGCTTTCATCTCAACCCTGTTTGACCCACCCAGGCAAATCTAACAGCACTCCAAATAAACCCTCCAGACAAGGTGGGGAGTTCCCTGTCCAGAGTCCAGCGTTCCACCCAGCCTCCTCCTCCAAGAGAAGCTTTCCTTATTACCTCTTCTGCTCAGGGAGTGGCAGGACAGATAACAGTGGGTCACAAGATTCTGACGCATGCATTTGCACATTTTGTAGTGTATAAAGTCCTTCCGTTTGAGTAAGTACAGTTACTGTTTCGTACTGCCAAGCTTTGACATTCAAGTCAGATGAAGTCACTTGTGTATGATGTAAAACTCTGTGCAGACACATTAAAAGTTAGCTATAATATCAACATCTAGCAGCAGCTACCATTTCAAACAACAGTCTTTCTTTGTGTATAGGATACTGTGTCAATATAAAGCCGAACAACCGCCTCGGTTATGTTATAGTAACATTAAAAACTGTTATTATTGGGGGATGTCCATGTTTCCAGGCTGATGCATACGGAGCAGTATGACATTTAGTAATAACATTTGTAAACAACTTCCAGGCGCATTAAAGTTGAGGAGGAAGATAATAATTAAATACTACGAATGTCTCACTCAATAATAATTCTAAAAAAATTTCTCTGCAACTAGGGGAGATGAACAACAACACATTGGACTTGCTGAGCTGCCTTAAGAAATTGGAAAGAACTAAATTTAGAAATTCAGAACAAATTGTGTCAGATTTGAAAACTCTTTGACTTAAAGGAGAAAAGATCCCCAATTCAACAAAGCAGAGACACTGAAATGACAGCCATGTTTAAACAGCGGCTCAATTTTAATGATCTATTCAGGGTTAAGGGAAAAATGAACCAGAACGAAACCAGAGTGAAAAAAGCTGTATTGGCAAAATTACAAATGGAGACATTTTGGAATTTTTAATTGAGGGCAAAGCTCATAAAACATGGATACAGCATGTGTGTCCTTGTGGTTAGGGTTATCTGGAAGGACACTACAGTCTAGAGTTTGTTTTTTTACAATGGCTACATATCAAAACTTATTATCGACCAAAATGTGTCCATGGCCCCATATATCACTAACTGTAATAGACTGAAAGCATGGAGGGGTCTGATTTAAATCAATCTTGACAATTTTGGACTGTTCAGGGTATTTTCTGCTTTTGTAATCATGTTAAATGGCATAGAACTTTTAAAAAGTTATCTTTTTAGTTAAATTAAAAAAGGGCATTGCACAAAAAATATGTTTCAATAAATCAGTGAATGTATTGTTTTTCTTCTTTAAATCAAGTACCGTAATCTAATGATTAATAAATCAATCAACATTAAATTTTCAGTTGTCATTTAGGTTTCAAAATTCTATTCAATCATCTTCTCTTTAAAACAAATAAATATGAAAAATGAAGTATGCACTGCAGGGCATTACCACCCCATCAGTCTTAACATAAATAAAAAGTGCCTCTAAAATAAAATGAATGCAAGAGCTTGTTCCATTCAAGTAAGGGAACATAGTCCATCTACACTTGGGCAACCAAAATATTTAAATGATGAAAAACAAAGTATAGTTGTCGTCTTAGTCGTATTTTTCTAGGGGAAAACAAAAACACTATCTTACGTTAGGGGAAATGGTATATTGTTTCCAATTATTTAACTAACTTGAAAATAGCATTTTCCAACATGCTTTTTCAATTTTAATTCATATAGACCCAAATTTTACTCTGAAACAGTAAATGCATATCCCAGACTAAATGAAAAGTATTATCAGGATTAAAGGATTATAATGTCAATTATATCACTTTAGTGATATTAACCTCATACTCATCAAGTTAATAGACCTGAGCCCTTTTAATGTTAATGACACCTGTGTTTTCCATGACAAGTCAAAATGTCTGCTGTGAAAAAGGTCTAAAAGAAACAAACAAAAAACAGTCAGACCCGCCAGGAACATGAGCAGTTAGATGATCAGATAGGTTTTAACATCCCCTCCAGGTTATTTAAACTGATTTTGAGGAGTAAACAAAGACAAACTGTAGATGCATTAGCCACTGACAGACTTTCTGGTCCATCCTGACCTACTGTTCGTCTTAGAATGGGCTTTTTTGGAATGATGAATCCTTACTCGCTTTGGTAAAACAACTGACATTCAGATTAATTTGAAGATAAAGTGGTTTACATAATTCTATTAACTACTAATTAACTTTTTTTGCAACTATTCTTATCCTCTGAACTCTCATGGTTCTTGCCCAAGGAAAATGACAAGACCTTAAATACTCAAAAAATGTTAAAGTATGGTCTCAGTTCAGTTTATATGTAATGTATTGATGTTTGAAAGAGTGAACTTTGAGCAATAAACTTTTATAATGGACAGTAATCTGGATTTTTAAACTCACTTTACTGGACTAAAACCACACAGAACAGCAACAGATAGTATCTATTTGTATATTAGCAAAATAGTTTTCCTGCTTCACAGACACACCTTAAATACACACAGCAATGCTGTAACTGGGCAGTCAGTTCAGTAGTCAGCATCAATCTCAAATACAGTGCACTGCAAGTGTATTAGCAGTCATCTTAGAGGGGACATTCCTTGACTGTTTTCTTTTTTTAGTATACAGTGCATTACATATGACTTACTCATTATGAAATCAATCATACAGACACACTAAGGATATTTCGAGCATGCTCTGCTGAGCAGCAGTACATACATTCAAGCTATTTGATTCCCAACAGCTGGTACTCCTCACAACAGAGCTGGTTCACATGAGCTTGCAGGAGGTCGATTTTCCTGTGACAACACATAGCATTGCATGCGCTCCTGTTCAGCCAACTACTTAAATGTCTAAAATTATGCAACATTAATTATATTGGCTGAAATATTTCAATAATGGAGTCACTATATCTGGGGATATCCTAGTTATCTTTCAGCTTCATTTTTGGAACATTGAAACTCTCATTTACTGTACATTAACACTGGGAAAGTAGTAGTTAAATACATCATGAATCTCCATAGATCATGACAAAATTTAACTAAGAACCAGGTCAAAATTCAAGATTCCAAGGTAACTGATCTGAAAAGTAAGTAATCTAAACATAGGAGAGGCAATGGGGCCGGCAACAGTAACTTTTTAAACTTTCACACCGTAGTCCGGCGTCATGTACGAAAAACATCTGGCTACTAACACTGCACACTAAACGTTTGGTAACGTAAAATGGAAGCAGTAGAAGGGACAAATACTACTAGAAAACATTAACCTCACGAGGATCTAATAAGCAGAGTAGATACGGTGGGTGAACACATATATGGATAACTTGTAACTAATTTTAAGTTAATTTGGTATGTAATTTAGATATCTTTTAAAACGTTATGACATTGTGTTAACTTACCCATTCTAGGACACGAATAAATCCAAGAGGTTCTTTCAGTGGTCCCAAGTCCAAAGAAAATCCCGACGTCAATTTCTAGAAATGACAAACAAGGGGTGTAAAAAGAAGAACTGCATATACGTTGACTATAATATAGCTGATCAAGTGTAAACGAATTAACTTTACCATAAGAACCCAGATAACTAGCTGTTGTTACCTGTTTGTCACCTTGCAGCGAGCTGACTGGCCCTGCCCTTGTTAGCCAAACCCTGCTAGCGATATGCTAACGCCATCTCATGTCTACCTGGGTATCCAGCTAACCCACCTACCTGAAGAGTGTCCATTTATGAGTGCAACAGATAGAAAACAGTTTGTATAGAACTCCTTAAGTTGTCAGGTTCGTTAAGCTAACTTTAAAGTTATTCCGTCTGCATTCGAACGATGACAATCGAAATTATGGCCACTGACTCTCAGCAGGAGTAGCACGCAGACAGGCAAGCCAACTGATAAGACTTGTGTCAAACTCCGTGCAACTGAGCTACTGTCAAACTAACCAAATTAAATACACAACACTTCCGGTTATTTGTTGATTTTTGTTTTTCAAAATAATATCAAAGTAATGTTATTATAATACCTACCTTTTCCGTAATCGGTATAAGAAAAAAACATGTGTTACTATTATCAGCCTATTTTCAACCATAGAATATTAGTTCCTGGATTTATTCCATCTGATGATGAAACAACAATTCAAAAAATCTGTATGCTCCTTCTATATCAGTACCATAATGAGGCTTTTTATGGGATACCTTAAAACAAAGGCGAAGAAACCGCACAAATTAATATATGAAAACAACAAAAATGATAATAAAATGTATTTTGAAATCCATACAACAGCAGCGAGCGAGTATGGGAGTCTTGACAACCATGTAAGTGCGTTGTCCGTTGAACTGTTTTTTTTTTTTTTTTTTTGCATGAGTTGACAATAATTGCTGTTCTGTCTTTTCTTTTTAAGCTTTTTATCTTAGATGGGAAACTGTACTGTTTTATTTTTCTTGTATCATGACCATAGAGACCTGTCATTAGAATTTACCTAACCTCGTACTTTTTTGCGTCTGATTTATAGATGTACGCCAAATATTTTTGCCCCTTTGCTGTATAAATGAATTAGGCTTTAGGTTTTCACGTCTGAATGATACAAATGATTATATCCAGGCACACCATCCATGTGAAAAACGAGATCACGCTGATCCCTTGTGGCAATATTGTTTATTGCAATGCGAAAAGAACGTGGGCGATCTAGCGAGTATTAGTTTATAACCCGTTTACGTTATTGAACCAATACTCAATGAAACACGTGAAGGAACATATATCCTTAAAGTCTTTAGCATTAAATGTATGCCAACGTTTGGTCGTGGTCGCCCATATTACATAATTATATACAGTGTTTTTAGCATCATTTTGTGGTTGGTCGACGTAAACTCAAAAGCACAGGATGCCATCGTGAATTGGATAAAAAAAAAAAAACAACAACAACTAGTACACATAGGGGCAGTTGAGTCGTCTAGATAAAAGTTCTCCATTTAACAATTTTTCCATACGATCCGAACGCAACATACTGTATGCCTTGCGTCAACGAGCCCAACCTCTTAGTTTTCCTCTGCGGCAGCCATTTTGCTGTGGCTTCTTTACTCATAGGTGCGGCGGCTAAGGAACCGGGACGGAGTCTTTCCTACATTAAACAACTTTTTAAATCTTTTAAAATCAGAAACTGGTAATTAACATCACCTTTGTTTTTACACCGCTTCGTTGGCGGTTACATTTTACCTTGTTTATATGAATGTGACTACCGCGGTTATGGCAAAATAACTGGCTATCTATACAAACAATTAGCTAACGTTAGCGTTTGCTAGCTTAGCACTAACGATAAGGTTGCGAGGAATTGGTAGGGGTGTATGCAGGCCTCTGCTATGTAGCATGCTAAAATAAGTCTAAACTATAAAAATAAAATATGACAGTTATTTAAGTTATCAACGAAAATCCAAATGTATGTCGTTGTCCTCGACAAAACATTAGTCTATTAAACTGTCTAATATTTGCCGATCTCCTTACAGTAACGTTAGTGTTTTTCCATCACGGCTGGGAATCGTCCGTAGTTCGCTCCAGTTAACTTTGGGCTACTTTTTATTATTCGACAGTAAGTATCTGTTTGTTCTTGTTTCCTATGTAGGTTTTAAGTTTTGACCATACATATTTGAGTCAGAGCTGAAGGTGACCTTTAACGTATGATTGCTCAATATGATTAGCTGTCTTTATGGTTGTGGCTCAGTAGAGGTGCAGCGCATTACATATTTTTAGACCGCCGCCCACGTTTGTTAATTACCAAAATCATTTTTCTATGTTTCTGTAGTGGCTAATACACCACTATGTAGACGCGTGTTAACCGAAATGAAATTTTAATGCTAAAATTAAGTTGTATTTTAAAGTGGTTTTGTTCGCATTCTTGAACGAAAAAGTTTGCTATTGTAAGTTGAATTGAGAGTTAAATGTGTAATTCCTCATTCCTGTTCAAAATGGTTAAACATCAGGAGCACATTAAAGCACTTCATGATGCTGGAAGGTCTCTGAGACAAATAGGGAAAGACAAGTATTCTCACAGTGTGATCATGTATACTCTTGAGTTAATTGCTAAGACTGGTACTTACAAATTGTGCCTAGGAAGAGGCAGGAAACACAATTTAACTAAAGCAGATATCAAACACCTCAAGATTTTAAGCACTAGACACAGAAGGAAGACCAGTGCTGATCTCCAGGTGGAGATGAATGCTTCTAGATCTGAGACTGAGAAGGTCTCCTGAATGACCATAAGCAGATGACTGATGGAACAAGGATTAAAGGGAATAATAGCTGCTAAGGAGCTATTTTTGAGGCATGCAAACCTCCAGAAACGTCTCAGTTATGCCAGGTAGTACAGACACTGGACTGTTGATGACTGGGAGAAGGTACTCAGGGCACACAAGTCCAAATTTGAACTCTTTGGTCAAAGAAAAGCTGGAGAACATTTCCAGTATGTTATAGCGTTCTATTTGTTGAAACCCCATGGGGAAATTTGTGAAAATGGATGGTATCATGACCAGAAACATCTACCACAACATCCTTGTCCATTATAGAATTCCTTCTGGACTGGACTGTAGAAATGGAATAGAATTTAGTAGGTCCAAAGATTGATCAAACAAAAGTTTTATAAACAAGTCTCTCTCTCTCTCTCTTTTTTTTTTTTAACCGTTATTTCTAAAATATTCATGTTTTCTCTTTTTTACGATGATTGGTCGGGTTGTTAAGCACTATATTTGTTTCAGTGTTACTTTATGGATCCCTGGTTTTGTCCAGTTATCCAGTGTTAGTGCTGTTTGGCTAACAGTTATTATTCAGGCTGATCAACAGTGTCTCAGTAAGGGAAAATAAATGGGCTAGGTCCAGATTCATGACAATTGCACAGTTATTTTTCTTTTTAAAATCTGTATTAGATACTTGAAAATGGCAAGAGAAAGTAGTCCAGTGAAATTGATTTTTTCCAGCCACCTGGACCACTGTTATTGCAAATTCCAGTTTGCTCCACAGCCCTTGTGACCCTATCTGTCCCATTTAACTGTACACCATGTGAAAATTTCAAACTGTCTCCTTTGTATTTGTGAATTGTCTGTCTCTTAATAACACCTTTTCAGTTCCCTGGGGAGTGTTTTTTTATTGATTTATAGGTTTAAAACCACCCTCTTGGCACTTTGTGGGAATCCCTGGATATGGATAGATTGCCTCTCATGTGAATACATTGGCAGAAGATTTTTTTTTTTCTTCAGCTATGGTTGGAAGTCTCTAAAGGGTTGAATATTCTGCCCATTTTTCTACTATCACCCAAATGTGTGCACACATCCAAGAAGAAGCTGAGGATTGTTTTTCCACCTGCATCCATCCCCTTTTTGCCACTTCAGTATTAGCATTTTTTGAATTTTTTTCCCCTTTTTTATGGCAGATAACGCCCCCTCCCCTCCCATTTCTTTCTTTCATTTGTTACAACAATTAATAAAAAATAATAAAAAAGAAAATCCCGAAAGGACTCTATTGCATCCACCATCAGTAATGTTTAGCAGTCCTGCGGAGATAAAGATGTCTCTGAGAGTATCAGAAAAGGGATGTCGTAGGAAGACAAGTGTCTCTGGGCGACCCACCCCCCTTTTCCTCTTATCTCACGGATCAAGTCTTCCTTCAGGACTCCCTACGACCACGGAGACACCCTACCAGCAGTGTGCTCAAGAGGGAGACAACTTCTTAGCCACCTCAGGTAAGGGAAGGACAATGGTATTAACATGAACAAATTTGCTTTGTTAAAACAGATTGACAGGATCAATATGTGTGTGTGAGACCTGCTAGCCATCTACATTGATGTTTCTCAGAATGTATGTTTAATTTCCAGAGAAAATAATTAGTATTCAGGTCACATATCTAGTCACTTACAGTTTAGTCAGTGTATAAATTATTTTTCTGCTCATTTATCATATGAATCAGTCTTCAGTCATGATATTTGTACTCTTCAAACATGTACACACTAAAATCCCTAAAACACCTTAACTCAAAGTTATTTTATGCATTCAAGAGCTTGAATAAGAAAATTAGATGACAGGTCGCAAATCTGGTGCTGTGTTTTAGAAGAAAAAAAAACCCAAAAAACAATGCAGTTCAGTTCAACTTTGCACAAGGTCCATTTCATTTAAAGTATTATTAAACAGCTTAAAAAAGTTGCTTCTATTCTTCTTGCCCTTAAGTTTCCCCATCCACTGGAGTTATTATTTTTTACCAGATCTTTTCACTTGCAAGACAAACTTAAAAACCCCATAGGCTGCGTGGTGCCTACAGTGCTTTTGTAGTGATTGTATTTATTAATTTCAGTTATAATCTCAAATGCATAAGTTGGAGACAATCCCTCTGCTTTGGTTGGAATGAAAAGTATATTTCTTGTTATTTCATGTGCAGACATATTAAAGTTGTAGTGAATTGATGTAATTAAACAAGGTCTATTTTTCTCATTTGTTAATGTGCCTTTTCCTGTTGGCCATGAAAAGAAACTGCTGCTGGATATAAAGATCGCAACCTCCTCACCTACGCCACTTAAGACACATACCAGCATGACTATGACCAACCATGGAGATGACTGCTACTTCTTTTACTATTCCACATGCACCAAAGTAAGCCAGGATTAACAACTGAATTTGCATATACATGCATGGTGACCAGGACAAAGGTTAACAAAGGTTAATGTATTTCTTCTTTGGAACAGGGAGATAGCTGCCCATTCAGACACTGTGAGGCAGCTATGGGCAGTGAGACTGTCTGCAACCTCTGGCAGGAGGGACGCTGCTACCGTACTGTTTGCAAGTTTCGCCACATGGAGATCACAGTAAGCTAAATTTTGACTTTACATACAAAGCTAGAGACTCATTATATCCGATTCAAAATGAATTAGCTTGTTTCACAGTAAAAGCAATGCTCTCACAAAGCATGTAGTTGTGACTACTACATTTGACATTTGTCTAAACAGTATCCCAGGCAAATCAACGGTGGTATTACATCATTTACAGTATCACCAAGGGCAGAGATACAACCTCACAATGAAGTCCACATTGTCTGTTGACCTAGCATTGCCTTACATTATCTGCTGTAAGTGCTTGATCAACTCAGCTGAAATCAACTAACTCCATGGCTAGTTAAACTGCAAAATCCCCAAACCAACTTACCAGCCAACAATGACACCCAATGAGTTTTTTTTTCTTCTCTTATTTGCTGTTAAATCTGCCTGGTCACTGGGTAAACACTTCTAAGTAACTGGTCTAAGTCTTGGTAGGGACAACTCTGCATTCATTCATTTTCCCTAACTCCTTCCACCTAAATTCAGGTGTATAGTTGCATCTGTGAGGGAAACTTATGGACACAGATCCATTTGAAATTTGATCAGCACATCTCTGCCATGCATTCTGTTAGATGTTGTTTTTTTTCTTTCATTAAAACAGAAAAACCGAAAGGAGATATCTTGTTATTGGGAGACCCAACCAGCTGGCTGCCAGAAGCCACACTGTGCCTTCTTCCATGAAAGGCCCCGCTATGTTGATGGCATCTTTGTCCCACCTGATAAGAGTGAGTGAACTTTGATTTAAGCGAACACACTAAGAATTGATTTACAGAGACTTTAAGACAAATTCACGTCAACTTGTGCAAAGCAGCAGTGATACTTGATTTAATTCTCCTAGGTCTGAGCAAAACAGAGGAACAGCCACATGAGGAACCAGCTCTCCCTCCAACAGCCTCTCTCCCGACTGCAGCCAATCCCCAGCTCAGGGGTGTCATCAAGACAGAAACTCAGGAGCCAGTACCAAGCCCTACACACCCACCAGTGGTGATTAACCCAGCAGATGATGATGAGGATGAAGATGGTGAGCTGGTTTTGATTTTAAAATGATCTCTTAGATTCATCTAGTCATCTTTTTCAGACAGGATATTCGCTGAGATCGTCTAACCAAGTTAATGTGTCTTTATGTTTTAAGACCAGTTCTCAGAGGAGGGGGAGGATGGGAAGGTTGGCCCTTCTCCTAGAAAAATACCAAAATCAGGTGACATGATCAGATATTTAACTTGAGAAACCTAACAGGTCATAATTTCTGACCAAAGTTGTATTGCACCCCAATCCTGATTGACCTTCATGGAATGATTTGCTCTTGGCAGATGACTCACTGAACTTTGGAGTAAGCACCCTCGAGGAGATTCGGCTGAGGAAGGCTCTGAAGGCAAGCATGAAGAGAGCTGGTTACCCCATTCAGAGTTCCAGTCCTCCGGCCAATGGAGAGAAGGAAAACATCCAGTTGTTCTTTCGACCAACCCTCAACGAATCACGAGATGGTAAAAATTACAATGGGGGAAGTCAATACCGAAATTTCCGTCATACATTCCTCATTCATGCTTACTTCAACTTCTGTTTATTGATGCTTTTGCTCAACCTTAATACTTTAAGCATAAACATTTTAAAGCAAAAAATATCACTGCCCTGGTTCTTACCAGCTTGACAAATGAAAGCTATTTAGGTCTGTTTAATTTGATGTTAAACTGAAAATGGATTAACCATGCTAATTTATCTGATCACGAAATTCCTTCATTGAAAACTACAGGTAAATATTAGTGTTGAATGCTAAATATGATTAAAATGAACCAACCGAATTGTAAGTTTCAACCCCTTTACCATTATTAGCTTGTTCTAAACCTTCAATTGATCTTTTATGTCATCCAGGCCCGCTTGTCTTTGAAGAAACTGCTAAACCAAGACCTAGTGTGACTGAGAGACTTGGAAGAAAGATAGCCAACAGTGGTAAATTTGCACTCTTAGCACCCTAAAAGCAGATTCAATGCACAGTCTTAGTTGAACAAATGAGAAGATCATGACTTGTCTTTGCTGTAGATGTAGGAAATGGAGATGGTCTTCCACTGAGGAGGGGTCTGGCTGGCCGTCTTGGAAGAGTTGTGGATGAACAAGAGCCATTGATGCCTCCTCAGACAGGTAATTATCAGGACACAAAAATTCACAGAACACTACTTGGAGCATTTTACTCAATTATGTGGTGTTATATATAATGTTGACGCAGGAAGAGCAAAGGCTATGGAATGGGAATATGAGGTTGTTATTTTGATGGGGCTCATCAAAGTCTACAATGAAAAAAAGATCTGTTCAATACTTTCTTCTGAATACAGCTTTGAGGCCAATTAAAGACAGACTTGGATTGCCTGAGTCTGTAGCACCCACTCAACCAGGTAAGAAATATGACGAATATGAGAGGCTTAAGTTGTCCAATATTATATTGTTATTTGCCATTTCCATTCTTAAAACTTTTTTTGTGTGTGTCCAAAAGCTGAGACTCGTATGGAGTCAAAGAAACCTTCTGAGCAGATTCGCATCAAAACTCTAGAGGAGATCAGACAGGAGAAGGCAGCAAAGTCTCAGAGCCAGAGAGAAGAGCCTTCATTTGAGGCTACGGAAGACAACGTTGCCAAAACCGCCAAGGGTGTCAAGCGAGCCAACAGCATCAAAGATGACTCTGTTAGTTATGT
Organism: Hypoplectrus providencianus; assembly: GCA_028566105.1. NCBI lineage: Eukaryota > Metazoa > Chordata > Actinopteri > Perciformes > Serranidae > Hypoplectrus > Hypoplectrus providencianus. The sequence continues at coordinate 1,651,536 of JAOWBC010000710.1, forward strand.
TGAAATGTGCTCAGAGGTCCTCCGCGCCAAGAAGAAAAGGCAGGAGGAACAGGAATGGACCAGCCCAAAGAAGGCAAACCAAACTGTGGAGAAAGCTCCAGGAAAGAGTCAAGGAGAGTCTGACACAGCAGGTCCTTACCCTAAGCCTACAGATGTTGGAGAGGTTAGAGTGAAGACTCTGGAGGAGATCCGCAGGGAGAAGGCAGCAAAGATTCAGGCTCAACGTGCCCAGGACACTGATAACAAGAGTTGTGTTTCTGAGGAGAGCCATGCTAAGAAGCCACGCCTACTGCGCATCAGGAAACTGGTTTCCAAAAGTAAGGTAGCACTTGCATTTTTAGCGTTCAAACCTTGAAGATTGAATAACATTTTTTTGTTTTTAAATCATAATTTTACTTACCATGTTTTTCAGAATTTCTAACATGACCTTTATATTTGACTCAGCAGGGGATGTCACAACAGAAAGCAGTACTGAAGTAAAAGAGAAGCCACTGAAAACTCCAACTGTCTCTGAGGTACAGCCGATGAAGGCTACTGCAGTATTGGCCATGCTTGCTTGTTCATCTATTGATTCTCATAATTATTTTCTCTGTCTTTGTAGATCACAACTAACACCAGTAGTAATGTCAAGGTCAAGACCTTTGAAGAGATCATGCGAGAGAAACACCTGCGCAAGCAAGAAATGGAAGAGCAGGCCAAAGGCTCAGCTGAAGCAGGGCCTTTACAGAAACAGACGAACGAGAGGATTTTGAAGAGGAAGATATTTGCTAAAGTTGATTTCACATGCCCAGGCTCTTTATCTCCTTCTTCCACCACTCTGATCCCTGACTCTTCCCCTCTACCAAAGCCAGGTGTAAGTAAATTGATCCCCCTCAAATCTAAGACTCCTTCACCTTCAAATAGCACTCTTGGTACAAGAGGTGCTACCGTTAAAGAAGTTACATCCGTCCCTGTAAAGCAGAACGCTTCTCCAATGAAGGCAGACATTGAATCTAAATTACAGAGCCTTAGCAGCACCAGGGAAGTCCCAGACAAAAACCCAAGGAGTTCCACCCTGTTACCAGCCAAGCAGGCCAGATCAGCACCTCCGGATCCTGCTGCAATGGGGCATATTTCCGATGAAACACTAAACAATAATCAGAACAAATCCCCAGAACACACTGCAGACACCAAAGGTAAAGCACCTTGTCAGGCATTTTTGCACTTCATTTTGCAAACAGTGTTTTTGTTTAGGCATAAAGCAATCAACCTTAGACTTGGATAGGTACTTGAGACACCTTGTTGTTGGCTTTCTGCTGTCAATTTGAAGATAATTAAAACTGTTTCTTCTTTGCAGTGAGGCCTAAGCTGAATGTGAAGCCATCTGTCATGAAGCCTGCAGTGCAGGTTAAACCAGGCAAGAGGAGGGGAGCAGAGCGATCTGCCGTTGCTGCTGTTAAACCTCTATACAGTGCCACCACTATATTTGAGGACCCACAGCAGGAGACAACAAGCAAAGACAGACAGGTTGGTTGTTATGCTTGGCCACTTATGATTCATTTATATTTCAGTCTGTCTGTAGCATGTGAATAGGCTCTTTCAGTGTATTTTAAATTAATTTAATGTGTGGTGTTTAATATTTGCATAATATTTTCACATAGTTCTCTTGGCTGTTCTCTAATTTCTGATCCATCTTTTATAGGAGTTGCCATCCTCCACTGCCGAGCCTAAGCTAAGCTCTGCTGTTCCCCAAAGTCCAAGTACCCTGCTGGACTCAGGCTCCAGCTCCAGCCCACAGAGAGAGGAGCTCCAGACTGTTCCTGTCTTCACACAGAGTCTGACCCAGGAAACCAAACCGGGCGTCAATGCAGCTGCTGCAAGAGAGGCCTGCACAGTCCCCCAAAGGTAAAGGTCCACAGAGAGCCTAAAGAGAGACTGAGAGACAAGACTGTTCACTGACAACTCAGGTCCTGTGTCTGTTACCTGTGAGTTTATTACTGCCTTGCACCTTGAGGAGACTAGCCACAGGTCCTGTGCCTTTTCATTCCAATGGGGGATGTGAAAATGAGGACAGATTATGACAGATTCTGTTGCCCTGAGTCCCCACATTAAACACTGGTCTTGTGAATCCCGTATTCTGAACATTCTGACAATAAATTAGCATTTTTCAGATTGACAAAAAAGCAGAAAATTTACTTCAAAGACAATGTCTATTGAGATCTGGTAATAGAAAGGGTAAGCCAAATGCCCTAGTTGACTAATTTTCCAAACGCTGACAGTAAGAAATGGGATACCATGCTTACTAAGGAGACAGAGGACCTCATTTCATACCATTGGAACAGCTTACTATGTAAATGAGTATCTTTGACTTAAAAGTTGAAACATGAATAGTAACTTCTGGTAATTAACCTCATTAATAGCTGCAGGATAGTGTGGGGAATTAAGTATTCATTATATAACTGGGTAAACTTTATATGAAATTCTGATATCACAAAAAAGAAGTGATATTACAGCATACCACCAAAATCATTCTACCTTGTATTGTTTGACTATTTCTCCTTAAGCGATCGGTGGGAAATTTAGTCTAATTTTCAAGGCGAACAGTCAAAGCAGGCTGTCTTACGAATAGAGCCCAACCTTCATTATTTTTGTAAGTAAGACACCCAATAGTGTACTTTTTAAATATGTTCATAAATAGTTAAAAACTTAATGAAAATCTTATAGACAAAGAAGGCAGTTCAAGTGACTTTTTGTATTATGACCTGAGTGCAGATATGTCATTTTCAAGTAAATATCAAGCCTCTCTGTACCTTTCAGCCCAGTCTTGAAGACTCCCACACAGCCAAAGTCACGGAGACTGAGTGCAACTACGTCCCGTACTGCCACCAACTCCAGTGCTGCTGCCTCCACATCAGTTGTGGATGACTTTGAAGATCTGATCAATGAGTTTACCGACGACCATCTGGAGGAAGACGTGGATCCTGGCATCGGAGAAGACGACCTGCTGCAGGAATTGTCGGAGATGATTGACAGCTGAGGGCTCCATCAGGCACAGACAACAACCCTAATTTCTCACCACAAAACTTTTTTTCCTTAAAGGTTGAATCTGTTTTAAGCTTATGTTATATTTGCTTTTCTTTACCTTTTAGACATCTTCCCTCTTTTTTATCATCTACCCACGTCAAGGGTTATTCTGTAGGGCTGAGATTTCATGTCTGTTCATGACCGTTGTGAAATTTTTCAGGTCCTGAAAAAAGTTTAGCGTTTGGGAGATTTTGTTTTGGACATCAGTCTGTCAGGGGTCCTGAGTGGTGTTAAATCTTTGGAATGATGAATGTCTATTAGGAGTGAAGTCATATCTGTATACCGTGTATGCAAAGGGAAGATCAGTTGTGTATAGAAATAATGAATACTGTTGCACTTGCAGTAGTCTGCTCCCAACTATTCATGATTTTGGTTTTATATCCGTGAGTGGCAGCGTTTTCCCATCTTTTTCCAAGATTATGACATTTAAATGTATTCATTTTAATGTAATGATGATCCTGTCAAAAAATGTTAAAGTCTAAGAGGATGTTTCTGTGAAAATCTTGTCATACTACTGTCGGGATTGCTTTATCAATCAGGTTTATGTGGTGTATAGATTTTCCACCCTGATTTTCTGAGTGCACCATCTGCCAGTGGCTGTTTGGTGTTTTTATAATGTATGTGTTTTATTATTTTTACCAGTTCTTATATTTAATGGGCAAATTTTGAAACAAGTGTTCTGGGATATGTCCTGTAAAAGTCCACTCTGGGCTTATGTAATGAACACCTCAGGGACTGTTTCTGAGCGTTTTATGTTCATAATATATTTGACAAACACCTTGAATTCAACAATGCTGTCAGTAGTTTTTCTCTTGTTAGCATTTTTTTCAATGTGATGTGAGAAAAAATAAACTTGTTCATTTCTTTCATTTTAACATGTTTTCTCTATGCTGAGCTTACTGTTGAGTTATTTGTACATATTACTGTGTAAATAAAATGTGGTTTAAATGACCAGCTGTATCAATCAATGATGGTGATTTAAAATAGTCCTTAATAACCAGTGCTTTATGGATAGTATTAATTAGCCAGCCTGATATTGATATTGGTGTGAAACCAGGACAGACTATGTTGTGGTTAATGTCATAATATATGTCAACAGCCACATTGATTTAATGTGGGATATATTTTTGATGCAGCGTGGTAAATAAGATTAAGAATTTAGTTCTTTTTATATAGTTGAAGAAAAGATTTGGGATCACTGTGGATGTCAGTATTTGGATATAAAGCCAGATGCAAACGAAATATTTTCACAAAATAGTGAATCCAATCCTAATCTTAAATGACCCAAAAATTGCCAATTATAAAAATGCATAAGTCTTCTGTACAGAATCTGTACATCTTTACCAGAACACTGAAGTCTTAAAAAAAACTGATATGAGAATTTTTCTTGCCAGGTAATGGTACAGAAGAATCATGTAAGGTATTGGTGGATTTTTAGACATAACATATGTTTGCAAAATATGTAACAATATGACAGTAAATTCACGTCTCTTTTTGTTACAGGTAACTACCGCCTAATCTCTTTCAGATCTAACATTGCTTGTGAAGTAGTATTCTTACAAATAGACTGTCAAAGTTTACGATTTCTCATTAAAAACCCGCTGGATTAAGAGTAGCCTAAACAGTGCACATCAAGAATACTACTGAAGGTTTAATATATGCTACATATATAATTCACAAGTGTAAAGTTCGAGTATGAGTGTAGATTTTCTTCCTGTCACTGAAAACAGGCAAAGAGTTGATACCATAGATATACCACAGATATCTATGGTATCAATCCCTAGCAGAAAGAAATGTCTAGTGCAACTGGTTAAAGGTATAGCCACAGGATTATAGCAGAGCTCTCAAGTCTCACGCATTTGGCGTGTGACACGCATTCCCACCCAATGCACACATCAACTGTCAGAACTGATGGTTCAGCGTGTTAAACTCCTGGTTTAAAGACTGAAGATATTGGTTAAACTCTTACGAGGACCAATAAAGTTCGAAAATGTATTCCCTGAATGAAGAAGACAAATTTAAACTGAAATAAGAAAAAAAAAAGATTCTTTGGTCCTGTATTTATTGCTTTTACTTAAAAATATTACCTTTCATTTATTATGTAATTTAGTGTTGCTTTGTAATTTTGTATGCCATTTTTATATTTAAATTTCAGTCATATTTACTCTCACATTGAATGTGTAATCTGTCAAATTCAAAACCAATTTTCTTGCAACTGGTAGATGACTTTGAACGCCCCGCTGGTGTCGTCAGATTAGATTTTGCAATCGGCACTTCCGGATACTATCAGGAGGGACTGGGAACGGCGACACTAAAAGGACATGTCTGTCAGGCGGATTTGTGTTTGTGAAGCCACGAAAGTAAGTTTTTATGTTTCTTTAACTTTCCCATTTGCTTGTCAGCGTTTTGTAACATAAGTTTTAAAAAAAATTAGCTGAGCAGTTTCGCTGCTAACGCTAGCTAGCTTAGCTAGCATGCTGGCGAATTTGGAACAGTTTCATGCATGC
>JAOWBC010000710.1:1657205-1672851 GCA_028566105.1 Hypoplectrus providencianus
AATTATCTCACATGGAAGGAGGGACCCAGAGACAGGGGGTGGGGGTGGGGGATGTCTCTGTCCACTCAGTCAGATCCTTCAATACCCACTTGGTGACACTGATTTTGAGCAGTCATTTGGGACTGATAACAGACAGACAACTTTAGTCAGTAACAGAAAACTTAAACATAAAGATGAAGATAAACAAACTTCTTCTCTAATGCACACAGAGTATGTCATCACATTGATTGATTGGCTAATACATCAGGACAAATGAAACAAATGAAGACATGAACATTTGTATCACATTGAATTTGGTCCACTCTGGGGGGGTCACACATTCCTGGCGAGAGGTCCAGTTAGTCAATTTTACGATGGCCTATGAGTGACTTCCTGCCCTGATGATCTGCGTTGGGTGTTTTAAAGAGAGGTCCCTTTGTTGTTCTCAAAAGGACCCTCTCGTTGTCTGGTCATAGTCATGCTGTGGAATTTAAAGTATCAATTTAATGGTGATAGTTTCCTCCGTGGGTTGAGGGGGATGCAAATTAGTTGTGGTGGCCATGGAATGTGTCTTCAGAGGTCTGAGGCTCACATGTCAACTCATGAGACAAACCAGAATTATTTTAATAAATGTTATCTATCAGGTATTCTCACATAGTCCAATGTAAAACATGGAATGGATTTTTCTAGATTTAGGAAAACACAGTGGTATAAGCAAGGGCTTTCCCTTGCTGATGGTTAAGATCAGCTATCAGAGTCCCATTGAAACACCATCATGCAAATTTGTTAAATTGTCTTTATGTTATTTTATTCTGCTGACTTGATTTCTTTTAGAATTCACTCAATTTAATTAATAAAAGAGGCAAGAGCATACTTTTGGTTTTTGCCTCCATGAAAAGTTGAAACTTGTACTGTATTGAATTACATAATGATCCTTTACTTGGAAACATTTTGCTCTGGCTGGCCAGTAGCCAAGCCTCCTGAACATGTTACGCTCTGAAATCGAATATGAAACATCACCAAACATATTTGAACTAACTTTTTCTTGGAATGAGAGCATACAAATGTTATCTAGTTGAGAAGGTTTACATGCACCAGGAACTAAGAACCTTGTGGAAACATGCTGAGTGTTTCCTGTGTATTTCCTCCCAGGACCTTGTGGTTACTGCTGCCTTTGCCTTCCTTTGGCTCGTGTCCTCCTCAGCCTGGGGCAAAGGACTGACTGATGTCAAATGGGCCACAAACCCAGAACACCTAGTGGAGTCGTGCAAGGACTTCTGTCACCCAGGAGAGTTTCCTTCCATGGGGCGTCTAAATGCCTCTGTGGTAAGTGGTGGTAAAGTAGTGCAGCTACACAACATTTTTCGTGTGGCTGAATCCGTCCAAGTTTATAAAATTTGAGTAATTGAATAATCGATTACTGAAATTAGACTTGATGTGTTTTATACTTTGTGCAAAAATGAAACAATGAGTGAACTGTGTGTTAAACATGAGAGCTGTAACTACTAGATTGTGTCTCTTTTCCTCAATTATATAAAATCAAATAGTTTATTTATTAGTTTGTCTGCATACCGTCATTGTTAAATGGACATTTATAGACAAGCCAAAGATTCTCATCTTGTCGGTCATAAACCACCTTGGTACACATGTTTAGCTTCCAGCCCATTCATTCAGGTTGCTGGGAGGCAAATACATTTTCTAAATACCTTTCAACCACAATGTCAAATCTTAAGTAGATGATTGCTTCAAAACTCTGTGTGTAACCAAAGTTTCTTAGGACACTCTGACTACTCAAGGGTTAATAAGCTGCAGAGCTGTCTTTGGACAAAAGTTGGACAAACATGCTTGCACCTCAACACCATGACTTAATTCATTTTCAACACAGCATGCAACATACTACTGAAGAGTGACTGAAAGTATTTTTGTTTCATGAGTACAGCCAGCGCCATCTGGTGTTTATATTAAAAAAAACTGACATTCCCTGTCATTGCTGGGATTGCTTCACTGTTTACTGTCAGTGCAGGGTTTACCATATATAATAAACAATAAAGTATGTTAAATAAGTGTTGTCTTACAATCAAATGTTCTTTTTAATTTTTGGGAGCAGTATGTCAGTGGGAATGCAGGTGGTAATCTTATTTTATGACTTGACTGAAACAGGTGTTTAATGAATGTAATGCAACTCAACCACAAACATTCAGAAATTATGAATCAAGTCAACACCAGTTTAGATTATTATCTATTAAAGTGCACTAAACCTATTATTTGTTATCACTTATTATCTCTGTTTTTCCATCTTTCTACAGATATTTGGCTTTTTGAACTTGATCCTCTGGGCAGGTAACTGCTGGTTCATTTACAAGGAAACCCCTTTCCACAAGGATCCCAACCCACCAGCCACCATTGAAGAAGAAGGGGTTCCTGGGCCCTAGCCAAATCACTGAGGGTCCTCAAGCATAACCCTGTGCCATCAGCAGAAATGCTTTGTTCCCAACACTGGTCCCCAATGTTATGCTGCAGAAATGCCAGCACGTTTCTGAGCTGTTTTTCAGTTACGGCACAAGTTATTGTATTCCCAAATGTTAGAGCAACCATGATTTTTTTTTTTTAATCCATCATCACTGTATGTATTTGGTGTTGTGAACAGCAGGCTTGCTTTCACTTTGGCACACTGTTCTCCATTGATTTCCGTCCTTCATGGAGCCACCCAGTCATATTATTGTGATGTAAGAGCCAAAAATCGGCCTTCAGCAGGGGGAAAGGTAAATCATTAAAATAAGGCAAACAGCCCTCAAATCCAGTAAAGGTTATTGTTATAAAAAATAGAAAACTAAAGAAAACCAAAACCCGGAAAATTTAAGGTGGGATCATGAGGCTAGTCAGGGGCTAGTTACATTTTCAGATCTGTAAGAGAAGGTGTACAGTACAAGTAGTGTAACCCTAAACATGTCTTGTCACATCAGTTTATATACATGAGCCATAGCCTGATAGTCATTTTCTCTTTTTCCTCCTCCTTTAAAGAAAGAAGTAATACTTGGTCTCTAATTAGATAAAAACATGCTTTCTATTCTTTTCTGAGTTCTCCTCTGAGATACCACACCCTGTAATAATTTAGTTAACCGCCATGTCATCTCCCTACCAATGTTCTAAGCTACTGACAGATACACACTAATTCCCAGCTATACTTTAAAACACTGCTTCAGCAGACTTTGATTTTTTTTGTGATTAAAAAGAAAACACACTAAGTTATGAGACAAATAACACTACTATCAGCTGCACTTCTCTATATTTCAATAGCGAAAGATGGTTCTGACAGCATTTTTTCACAGCCTTGTTTATTTTCAGCCTGTATCCAGAACACAGCTCTTTACATGTTTACTACAGCAGCTGTTATACATGAGTTCACAGTGGAAGTAACAGAAAGTTGTTAGGGCAAATGATTTTTAGTTACTGTTTGATCAAAATGTTACATTTACACTACTCCATAAAACCAAAACTTGATTGAATGATCTTTTACAAACTTGCAGTGATATTATTTATATATTATACAGTGCCTATGTATTTTAATCTATATTAAATGATCCATTGCATGTTTTTAAAACCATCACATGTTGGGTTTCTGTTTGTGTTTCCCAAGTGTCACTGTGTAGTTTCTTCTTGATTTAGTTTTTTGTAATGTCAGATTTCCTGTTAAATCTGTTGTACCACTGAGTAGCTCTACACTTATTTGTGAGGTGATAAATGGTTTGGGTAACAAAAGTGGCAAGATGGGATTGCTAAATTTATGAAATCTTGCTGTAGTTCCTAATGGCTCCTGCCCATAGTTCTGCTATACATGTAACTTTACAGCCAATGCTATACACTACAAGGTCATGTATTGAACTCCTACAGTCACTGTTGATGAATCTGTGTCTACATTGATTATTTGCATTGCACTAAGAGGGATCTAATGATCTCTGTGAAGTAATTGTTTTGAGTTATTGGGACACCTGTGCAGCTGTTTTTTTGTTTTTGTTTTGTTTTTTTTAACCACCATAGGCTCTGTAGGGAATAAACGAGGGGCTGTTTTGGTCACCGTTAGTAAAGTAATATATATTTTCCACATCATATTGAAATGAGACATACTTGGTTGGATGATTTGTCTATTTTAAAATATAAATCTTGGTTTAATTGGAGCACAATAATAAGTGGAATGTTTATATAATGGATTACTGAAATTGGTCTTTATGTACCGTATTTTATGCTTTGTGCAAAAGGAAACAATGACTAAACTATATTGACAAGTGTGAAACATGAAAGCTGTGACTGCTGGATTGTGTCTTTTTTCTCAATAATAATAATAGAAGAGGTTCATACAATTTTCTATATGCCGTCAAGGTTTATGGACATTTATAGACAAGCCAAAGGTTCTCATCTCGTCAGTTAGACATTCATATGTGTTGCTTCAAGCCCCTTCATTCAGGTTGCTGTGAGGCAAATGCATTTAATTAATGCCTATCAACCACAATGCCAAATCATCAGTAAAGACAGTATGTCCAAACCCATATCCTTGGGTTATTTCTGAGACTGGTATGACTTTTAATCACATAGGCAAGGTTCTTTGTGTTTGAATATTGTGGAATATGGTATTTATCTTGGATTTAGTTGGAATTCATAAATCAAGATAAGTATCAATTATGTCCCAAAAATATTTAATATCAGCCATTTTTTTTAAATAGTTTAACTGCTTAAAATGGATCTCAAATTAAAATGGCACATTGTTCATCGTCGTGTTTGCCATGCAAATAATGTTTTTTCACATTAATGTGGCATTTTCTTTCCACTGACAGATGTACACTTGTTTTTCCTAAGTTTGATGTACTGGGACAGATTTAAGCATATATGGTGACAGCACAAGATCCCAGACGGAAGGTGCACATGAAATTTTCATTTACATCATGTCTTTATGGGGAATCATGTTTGTGTTTAAGTGCTGCTTTGACAAATGGTGTTAGGCTTAGTCACTTACATTGGTTAGAAAAGGTATAGGTAAGATCAAACGTGTGGACCTGTGAATTCTGATTACTCAAAAAAATGGTTTCCCTGTGTTTCAATCTACCAGTGAACAGGAGTGCTTTGGTCCTGTGGAGAGAGTGTACATTTGAATTTACAAATACTGGCCGTGCAACATACTGTATATTTATACTGTATATATGGGGTCCTGATAATAAATGACATGAGTCAGATGCTGGTAAATACCAAGACAGTGACTCAAAACTGCTATATGCAGACATGGACATTAAGAAAGAGAGCAGAAACAACATTTACATAGACAAAGTTCCGACATAGCTTACTTGAACTTTTAAGAATGGACTAAAAGCCAGGACCTCTGAGAAGGATATAGCTATGCATACAGTCCTGTGGTGGGAAATAGCCATTTGAAGAAGTCTAGATTCACAATGTATATGTGTGATTACAACTTTGATCTTTCTGGTCATTTGGGGCTGCAGTTGGTTGTAATGCATAGTGATATCTAAAGATGAAAGAATATTAGAAATGTTTCCCATTTTAAGCAGTCCTACTGATCATCACTTAAAAAAAAAAAAAAACAAAGTCGTTAAAGATTGTGAGGAAATGAAGTTCTCGATGCACTCAAATTTAGAGATGCAATCTACTGAAGTCTTAACATTAATTATAGAAACTAGATGATGGGAAAGGCAAAAAGAGAAGCAAGAAACTTAACCTGTGGCTCAAGACACCTGAGGCCCCCCAAATCACAGTTTCACTAATTTTCAACGGATTTTTCTCTTTGATTGTTAGCTAATGTCTATTTATGTTTTTATGAGTATGAGGACTGTTCGTCCTTGTATAAAACTTTGAAGAACTTAGCTGTTTTTTTTTGTTTTTTTTGTTTGTTTTTACATTGTGCTGACATGGGGCTAACTTAAAATCGGAATTTTGTCTGTCTCATAACGATGCATATGTCTCCCAAGTTTCATGTCTTTACATCAAACCTACTGCTGGGGCTAGGTGCAAAACACATTATTTCCTGTTGCCAGTGGGGGATACTATGACAACTGGCCAATATTGACTGGGGGGCTGAAGGGCTGGAAACTCATCACATGAGAAATTTGGACCAGATCGGCCAAAGAATAGTCAAGTTTTACAGTCACGTGTGTAATGGCAAAACGCTGTGCATTTGAAAACTTTTGATCCCAAGGCATTATAATGGTAATGATCCAGACTTTTCAATCAAAAACTATCTTAAAACCCTTTCATAAGTAACACATTAACATTGTTAAAATGAAGTAACCTGTACTTTGAGTAACTTATTGACAAAGTTGATGATGTTCATTTCGTCTTCTAGTTATTGACAAAGCCATTTCAGAATTTTACTCAAGTAGGTTAGTGAAGGGTAATTTTACCTTTTCATGGGTTACTCCAATTGTACTTTGCCTTGAGTAAAAATGTTTGTACTCTTTCCATTCCTGAATCAATATGGTTTCAGAAGCATGGTTGTCTATAGTCACTCCCTTTAGAAAATTAGCCTATAATTTCAAGTTCATGAAATACTTTACTTTTACGACAGTCATTACCATTACAGCGGTTGTATGAGCCGTGTTTAGTCTGTATTTATTTATGTATAGAGCAGAGAAGTGAGATCTGCTCACAAATGATCACTCAAGAAAAAAATGAAGTGATAACTTACTCCAGTGAACAGGCCGAACACAGATCACGACTGAGAGCACAAAACCTCTGAAAAGAGTTTATGATAAACAGGGTCTGAATTATGAAAGGGGCTGTGGCTTTTGTAAAAGTGTTGGATAAATATCCCGCACAAATCTAGAAGTCTATGTCGAGTTTAACGAGACCTCACTCAAGATTTTACAACAAAAGTTGAACTAGTTTCTGAAAGGAGGCGTGGCTAATCATATGGGATGTGGGAATCAATCACCCATTAAACATGAACATGCGGCTGAGTGCAATGACACCTCCTACAATTTAGTACGACAAATGGTTCTTTAGCATAATGGCGGGGCTTATAAAATAATGTTCAGGGCTGAACTCTTAACTATCAAGACAAGTCTGGACCAGATCGGCCAAAGGTCAAGTCATAAAGTCTCATGTTTGATGGCGAAGGGCGATATTTGGCTGCCATGCCACACTCATGTGGTGTAACCCTCCACAGAGCTTTTACTAACTTTTGATCCCAAAGGCCGTATGATACTGACCAAGTTTCAAAGTCAAAGTCAAAGTCTCTTTATTGTCAATAGAAACGTATGTACAGGACATACGTAGTATTGAAATTTCTGTTCTCTCAGACCCGTAGTGCAAGATAAAAATAAAGTATAAATTATAAGAACAACTCCTATAAAGAACATCAAAAGAGTCAGTTCAAGTTAGGGTTAGGGTTAGTTCAGGTTAGGGTTAGTTCTTCAAGTTTGAAGTCAATCCAGTGAAATCTGTGGGAGGAGTTTGTTAAAGTATGTGACATGGTAAAATTATGAGTTGGGGCATGGTTAAGGCATAAGTGGCAGCGTTTTAATTAACATTGTTATGTAGAACTGTTCAGGACTGGACATGCTTATGAAGCATGAAGAGCATGATGAAGTTATAAAAATCTGGTGTTTTTAGGCAAAATGCCATATTTTGCCACCATGCCACGCCCATGTGGTGTAAACTTCTGAAAAAGGCTTAAAAGGCCTTATGATGGTACTGACTAAGTTTGAAGTCGATCAAGTAAAATCCCTAGTAGGAGACTGTTAAGGTACAAGGTGTGGAAATGGCGAAAACACAGCATTCAATTCAAGATGGACTTCCTGTACATTTACGGTAATGCCCACCCCAACTTTTTGGTTCTTCTTCCCATGATACATGTATGTACCAAATTTCGTATCTCTACGACATTCTTTGTCGTGGTGATTAACTTTATGGGGCGCTAGTGAGCCATTTTGCCACAGCCATTCCCAAGACCATTGCCATTCATAAATTTCACCTTTTGTTTAGATTAATGTATGTTGCAATTTTTAAAAAGAAAAGTTTTTAAATATGATAAAGCCTCCAAATTAGACATTCATTTAGGACATATAATTAGGTGGATTACAATAGGGGCCTCACACTGTTACTGCTCGGGCCCTGATAAAGTGCAGTGCAGGGAGACCTTGATAAACGTCCAAATTTCCCAATATTATAAAGAAAAGAGGAATCCACCATGATTTCGAAGCATATTTGTATTTTAAGGCTAAGAAAGCACTGAATAAATCATTTAAAAGTGTTTTAAAAAGAAAAATGACATCATTTACTGATGTTGTGTTACAGTCCACTGTCTCTCTGAGTGGGTGACCCAAGAACGCGCACGCAGGAAGTTCCTATCCTGTCGAGAGCGCGAGATATGACGTAAGTTGCTTGCCGCGCAGTGATGATGGCGGTGCGTGAACGCGCAGTAAAAGTAATGGCTGCTCTGGATCGGCGGGTGCCTAGCCTCGATGATTTCGTGGGTCAAACCTGGACTGCCTGGGCAGAGTGGGCCGGTGTGACAGCGGCGGACGGTAAGGAAGCACACTGACGCAAACATTGGTAGCTACGAAGTCATTTAACCAAAACACCGGCGTTTATTTTCGTGGAAACGGAGGACAGAGCTAACCATGTTACCCAAACAAAGACCCTGCCGGGTCCTAGTGCTGGGTGGGTAACATGTTGCTCTCCCCTATGCCTCACTATATACGTTGTCTCCAAGAAAAAATAAGTGATAGCTCTTAATATGTAGCCATTATAGCATGCACTGAAACCCGGTGACCATGGTACATGCTGCCAGCTTTTAATGGACGCGTTTCATTTTAGTGAAACCAGCCAGGCAGCGGTGGTATCAGTGCGTAAAGAGGCTAGTGTGGATGGTTGGGCGAGCAACTTCTTGCCGTGGGAAGCTAGGGTAGCTAGCTAGAAGGCAAGCCAGACTAACCGTTGACGACGAAGCTGTTAACGTTAGCATGCTATGCTAGTAGCAGCAGGATTGAGAGTGGACACCGGTGACGGAGGAGGAGTCTGATGCTGTTGCCACCATATAAATGCTTGCCCAGCCTTTGATATGCTAACGTTACTCAGTGTTCTTGTCGCTCATTTCAGTGTTCTCCTTTGATTGCAAGCGTCATCGCCTCCATAAATATAATTTTAAAATGTCTGAATGCGACAGGGTATCCCATATATGTGTCTTTTGGTCAGAAAGTGCTCTTGCCCGTTCCCATCTTTAAGTATGTGCGCTCACTCATTGTCTGGCATCACTCCAAGTGCTACTTTGTCCAAAACTATCAAATAAAGTCCCCCCTCAATCACACAGTATTAAGCTACTAAGCTGTGAGAATACTGACAAACATGACTAGAAAAAATGGTCAGCAGTGAAGCAGTTGGCCTGCATGTCAGTCCTTTATACAACACAGCTTTGGGGCCTTTTAATGTACATAATTTCTGCTGCAAGCTTAGGCTTCGTCTTAATAATGAACCTGACTGCAACTTAAGTGAAACATCTGACCTTTAAGGGGGCCTAATGAACATATCTTATGCATGATGTTTCAGGGCCTGATGCCGATGACTGCAGCAAGAATGGCAAAAAGTCTGCAGAGGCCATGTCACTCAGCAAGGAGGGTAAGTCTGCACAATTTCATCTACAAGGTGTAGTAAAGTCTGTTGTTTTTTGGGGGATATCTGAGTGCTTATAGGACTTTGCATACATATTGACCTGTAATCTCTCAATTACATGTGCATCAGCCTCTCTTTGGTCTCAGGACTTTCCCAGAGATGACGGAGGTACTAGGTTGCAGAGCCAACAGCGAGTATTAATGCTTGTAGTGTTGTGATTGGGCACCTTCTGGAATGGAATGAGTTTGGTTTTGGAGCTGGATGAGAACTTTAACCAGTCTCCCTCCCAGTACAAGGAGACCTGAACCTTTGAATTTTTTTAATAAGCTCTACAAATGCAAAATACAGAAAATAAGGTTAATCATATTTTGTTTTTCTATTAATGTAGCTACAATCCACAAATTGTACACTGGTGGCCATGTTGGCAAGCAGCATGCATTACCCTTTCACCATTCTGCAAAGCCATATTGAAAAAAATTTTAAGTCATTGCAGAACAAATGTAGACTGTACACTTTATAACCATCAAGCCACATGGTTGCTGCATTGATTTTAATATGCTGTAATATATACTATGATATTAAAAGAATCCTCTAGTTTCACAGAGCATGGTGTTCTTCTCTTATTCACATTTGTTGCTTTACGTTTTATAGCAATGCTGGACGGTGGATTCATGAAACAGAAAGTCACTGATAGCATGCATCTTGATTTCCACTGAAGAGGCTGTGACAATCATGGAACAATCATTTCTGATATGCATAGTGACAAAAGAAAAGGTCCTGTTGGGCTCTAAGCAGGACCAACAGGTCCCCCTCAACGGAGGCCTACCCCACTTTATTCATCAACAGACTGCAAGTGTGTTATTGCTGCAGTAATTATTTACATTGGAATGATTATATTCTTAGTTGCTTTTGTAATACTGAAGATTGTAAATCAAATGCACACACATAACAAAAAAAAAAGTATTTAGATCAGAAATGGTGAAAAAAAATCAATGTGCATACAGAAGAGCATTCCCTTGAAATCACAATGTCACACTTAATTTCTTAGCTGATACAAAGCTAATGTAACCCGTATTCTTCTAAAAAGAGACTTGATCCAGACTTTTGATCAAAAACTATCTTAAAACCCTTTCATTAAGTAACACATTAACATTGTTAAAATGAAGTAACCTGTACTTTGAGTAACTTATTGACAAAGTTGATGATGTACCTTTTCATGGGTTATTCCAATTGTACTTTGCCTTGAGTAAAAATGTTTGTACTCTTTCCATTCCTGAATCAATATGGTTTCAGAAGCATGGTGGTCTATAGTAGGATAGGATTCAAACTCGCGACCCTCTGCACCAAGCACTCTTGCTGTAAGGCATGAGTGCTAACCACTGCGCTACCGTGGGGCCCAGTACCAATCCACGTTATATTAATTGCAACTGGTTGAGGCATTAATTGTTTTTCACAGCACTGTAGCCAAGTGTTTGGGGAAAAAAAATTAACTTTGACTTCTCTGTCAGATCTGAGGTTGCAGATGCAAAACACCTAACGTCTCTGTCCAAGTGGATATTCGCCATAGATAATATAATGAATGGACAACATTTCTCCCCTCCCTTCCACTGTGCATCATTGAGGCCTAAACATCCCAGACACAGCCCCTGCTATTTCATGGTTGTGATGTAACACAGAGCCAGAGCTTGTGCAGTGTTGACCAATATTTGAGCCCGCAATATGAAGTCCCCAGCTAAATACCTGTATGTGACTTTTAACTACATAAAATAACATGGAAAAAACCCTTAACAAACATCAGTGGAATGAGAATTAACAACAATGACCAACACCATCCTCAGGAACAGGAGGAATTTGACCTCTACTTTGAGCTTTCAGTTTGCTCCTGTCCCTTTACTACTATGAAAAAGTGGGATTTATAACCTGTACTGCAGCTCACCACTAGAGGGAGACTGAGATGCTACGGCCTCACTAGTGGGGGTCTAATATACAGTTTATATACAGTTTATGGCCTGTGCACACAGACAGAGAGGAGATGATTGATAAAGTGAAAGAGAGTAAGTGAGACTACATCACTCCTTCAGTGAGATCAAGTCACAATTACTGAAAAGCTGGCCTGAACTCTGGTTACACTTTCCAAAACTTCACTCAGACAACCCTCCTCTGAGACACATGGCAACATTTGATGCAGGAAAAACACTTTGTCCTTGTGACAATTAAAAGGCTGGTTTAATTTTGTTCAGTGTAAGGAAGGTTTGATGTAAAGAACACAGTGTTTTAAAATAGAATAACAGGAACTAGTTTTGTTATCGGTTCCAATGTGAATGGTTCTATGAATTACAAGACCTAAAGCCATTCGTCCCAAGAATGTCATTCTATCTAATCAGGAGGGGGGCTAAATAATGCCCCAAAAGAGAAATTGTGGTGACTGAAAAACTGACATGACCATTTTCAAGGGGGTCCCCTTGTCTCTCTCTGTATTTGAATGAAAATGTGTTCTGTGTTTCTTTTGTACATGCCCACTTGCTAACCACGCGCACAGCCACTAACTATTCAATTGTTATATTTGAATATATATGCATACTGGGGTTTCAAATCAGTCACAGAATGTTATTAATTTGGTGTCAGTAATACTTTTCCATTGGGATTTCAAAATGTCTTAGTATACCATGATGAAACTTGATGGTATCTTGATACCTTGTTACTCAGAAATACAACTCAGCAATTTACTCAGCAATAATTTGCGGCACATGATGATCTATGTATCTGAAGGTGTTTGTTGTGTCGGTTTCACAAAATAGGACTACTGAGATGAAACGATGCACTTTGACTGCAGGTTGTCTTCATCCACACATGTGCCATCATTTGAATATAGTTGTAATAATTAACCATAAACTGGCATTCAGATATTAAAGAACCAACCTATAGCTGCTGCCACAATTAGTCCGTAAGAAGTAATTCTGGTAAGTGAAGAGGGAGAGGGAATAAAATAAACTATTTTATTTGCAGAGATGATCCTTTGTGAAGGTCCATGTTATAAGTAAAAAAAAAAAAAAAAAGATTTTTAACCCCTGTGTAATGATGATCTCGCAAAAGGAAGTAATAAGATAAATTCCTGTTGTTGATTTTTTGTGTGTGTGTGTGTGTGTGTGTGTGTCCCAAAATTCCCCAAAAATTGTCATGTTACTTCTCTGCAGTCTGTGTCCACGTATTTCCTCTCCTTATACCTCTTCTCCCATCTCATTTAAGACATGTCCATTTTTGGCCTCTACCCCGGCCATGATGACTTCTACCTGGTGGTTTGCAGCCATTGTGGCCAAGTTGTGAAGCCACAGGCGTTTGAAAAGCACTGCGAGAGACGACATGGCCCTCTGGCCAAGTTATATGCCCGACTGCGCTCTCCCACCCCAGCACCCCAGCCACAGCAGAGGCCCCACCATGGCCATTCTCCTTCCCATGGGACCAATGCTGCTTCCGCTTCATCCTGGGAAGGTCGTGGCCAGGGGGTCGGGCAGCTACGGGCAGCCCCACCATCACCTTCCAATCCACCTCAGTACAGACACTCCAAGACCCCCAAGGATGGAGTAAGGTAACAATGGAGTGGGGCAAGTTTGGGAGAAAGCTTCAACTTGAACTTGAACACTAGCTAGGACAAACACTTTTAAATGGAGGGAGTTACTAATCTGACAAAAGGTAACAATCTGCTCATGAGCACGTGCAACATTACGCTTTGTAAATAACATAAGTGAGTATTGTTTGTTTAATCCATCACAAGAACCATTGGGTAAACATGTTAAGATGGCTTTTTATAGGGAGATCTTTTGCCAGACTATTTCTTAAGCAGTAGCAGTAACCTCATGATGGATGAAGAAAAAAGTCCAACGTAACCACAATATTAAGCAGAATTTACAGCTGTATTCAAGTTACAGAAAATTGCCTGCAAATGAGATCACCACTACCATTTTAATTGATATTTGGTGCTGTCAGCTTGTTATTTAAACTAAAATGTAAAAGCTCCAGGACTCAAAATTGTCACCATATTTGTGGCATATGTGTCCAAAATTTAATCAGTAGCATTTGTGAGTGTGAATAATTCTTAAGGTGCTACCTTTATAATTTGTTCACTAATTCGTACACAGTATGCATTTCCCAATAATTATATGGAGTGTGGCAGCCCTACACAGTCTAATCCTGCTCATGTAAGGTATTTATCAGGTACTGAAAGTATTTTTAATGCTAATATTAATATAGAGATATTTTACGTTGTGTTGCCTTAGCAAAAAGCTTGTCATCTTCAGTTGATCAGTCTATGCTCTCAACCCCCTACCTCTTCGACCTGAATCTATCATTCATCTCTGTATGCCCAAGTCAAGGTAAAAATCAAAAGTTAGGTTATATGTATAAGCTGGCCCGAAGCATCAAAGTCAAATCGTACTTCTCACTTTATTCCCCTCAGTAAACATATTCTGAATAGGTTTACGTTCTCTGCTTCTTCAATGCAGAATGATGATCAATTAAAAAAATATTGTCCCAGTTGGAGGAAAATTAAACAAGGGTATGCTTTGGGTGTGGCCGCCATGTTGACCTGTCAGTCAGGATAGAGGTGGACTAGCAGTCCAACCTCTCATCCATATTCACTTTCTACTCCAAACAAACCCTAGATGGCAACAACCAGAATGCCAAATTAGAGCGTAAAATCAATGGAGGAAGTCACAGTGACTTCTTCAGTTTCTTTTATGCAGTTCATGTTACGAATACAGGTTTTAAACCAGGCGTATCAGAACTATTCTATGGGGTGCCATATAGCTGGAGATTCCTATTCCCCCAAATCAAGAGCACACGTGACTGGACCAGTCATCTGTTTGAACCCTGAGATCCGTTGATTTAATGACTTGTGCCTGTTGTGCTCCTGCTTCGTAGAAAGTAAAACCTGCACCCACATGGCCCTTAATGGAATAGTTTGGACATGCCTTGTATAACGGAAGATAATGCAAACATGTCATCACGTGAATGTGTTTACATGTAATCTTTAGTGTCCGAGAATTTATCTTGAATAAGAACTAACTTATGGAATGTCAGAATCTGTAGTAAAGGCTGCAGAGAGGGTTTTTGAGAAAAAATGTCATACATTATTGTACTATGTCTGCTTTTTTAATGACAATTATTTTTTTTATCAGTATTGTTAATAGCTAATTTACGACTTGCTTTCATCACCCAGACATTCCCAATTGGAGAAGTCCTCCCACAGCAGCCACACAGAATCATCAGTATTCAAGCAGCCGCCACCTCTGGAGCCTCCAATGAGCTCTCCACCGCCATCACTCAGAGATCCGCCCTGGCCACATGGAGGTACCCCGCCTGGTAGGCCTTCACCCAGTGACAGGCCCCCCACCCAGAGCCAGAGAAAGGACTTCCCTTTGGCCTCTGCAGTGCCAGGCCACCGGATCCCCAGACCCTACAACAAGGTGGCCTCCAGTAAGTAAAAATAGGTTGATTTTGAAAAGTAGAAAGGGTCAGTAGCAAAAGGATGGATTTTTATCATGTAGTGCAATGGACAGATCACTGTACCTGCTATGATCAGTCCTACGTTTTAGATACACACTGAAATTCTTGAAGAGGATGTATGTTCTTATTATACTGATTTGCCCAGGCCAGTTGTTAGTCCCTCCATCCATCCGTTGCGTCTTGTGTGTGAACATATCTCCAAAAAGCCTTCCGCACATTTCATTCAATTTGGCACATCGACTTGGAATCAGGGATGAACTGATTAGAATTTGTTGGTCAACAGTCTAGGTCATTGTGACCTCACAAGATATGTTTTTGGCTTAAACTCAGTAATTAATATGTTGTCTGAAAAAAAATTAGCTCAGTAGAGTGCAGATCTCCTCCCTTACCCCTCGCATCAAAGAAGAGCTGACTTACAGTGAAGATGGTGCTGAAAAGAACAGCGATTTCATCATCTTTGATTGTGCCAAAATTTAGTGTGTGTGTGTGTGTGTGTGTGTGTGTGTGTGTGTGTGTGTGTGTGTGTGTGTGTGTGTGTGTGGGTGTGGGTGTG
>JAOWBC010000710.1:1703366-1736080 GCA_028566105.1 Hypoplectrus providencianus
ATATAATTTATTTATTTATTATATTTATATTTGCAGAGGTTAAAGTGGATAATGGGGTCTCCAGGGTCTGGCGGGCTTTGTAACTTTTAAGGTTTACAGCATTTTGAAATATAGTTGTAAGGTAAAATGTAAGCATTTTGTATATGCTCTGTCATGGTTGTCACCTGATGGCCTACGAAACTAACCATTTCATCGATAAAAAGTGAAAATGACAACAAATGTTTCCAAATTGCTTACTTTGTATGACTACTGATTAATCATATTATTGATTACTTAATAACCATTTCAAATTGAATATGTTTGTGTTGATTCACTTTAGTTAAATATAATAAATACATATTTTTAAGATGATGATGATTTCACCACAACATAGTTGCAGCAGCAGAGCTCCTTACTGTGTTTGAGGTGGAGGCTTGCTCCTCTCGCGCCCCCTGCTCCTCCTGTGCCTCAATGTGGCAGGAGAGCAGGTGCTCCTGCAGCTCCAGCTGGGAGGAGCAGGCCAGTGAGCAGAGGGGGCAGCTGAACACCTGGCTGACGTGCTGGTTGCTGATGTGCTCCTGCATCTCCTCCTCGTCGCCCAACACGGCCGGGCAGTACGGACAACGCGTGGTCAATGCAGCTGAACCTTTAGAAATTTCACTTAATTGCCTCATTTATCAACATCACCGTTTGAAGAGAAAAATGTAAAATACATAAAAAAAATTATAATTTAAAACTATTGTACAAATGACAAATTAATGAATTGATACTAATTATTAAAGCATGATCTGTCAGAGGTAAAGAACACCATTGTGCTAAATCTTGTTTGAAATGGTTAGTTATAGATTTAATCATGAGATATAAAAAAAAAAATGGGGATTTTTGTGGTTTATGACACTTCTGGATAATTTAAAAATTCCCCAAGTCAAAGTGACCCATGAACATTCTTGCTGTTCCTGAGGAGGGTACATACAGGAGGGTTAATGCTCTTACAATTACAATTATACAGTACATTTTTGTAATATATTGAAAATATCTCTGATAGTCGTTTTGGTGCAGGGCCACATTTGACCCTCATGCTGCTATTAATCTCACTATGTGAATCTGGGTCCGTGCTGTCCTCACCTTGGTGCTCAGCAGCCTGGTGTTTAGCCACACTGGCAGCGCTGGGAAAGAACTTGAAGCAGACATCACACTGGACGAGGGTCTTGAGCTGCCGAGTGTGATTAGCAAACACATCGGGGTGGTTGGTCCTGTTATGGTACCATAGGCCTGACAGTTGCTATGGCAACAGGAGGAGAAACGTATATGTCTTACACAACACACCACAGTAGACATACACATTTACGAGCTGCCTCAGAGCCCTCATCCCACCTGGTAAGACTTGTTGCACAGGTCACAGCTGAAGGGCTTGGCGCCAGTGTGTGTGCCCTTGTGTTTGTCCAGCAGGGCGGCGCTGGTGAAGACCTTGTCACAGGTCGGACATTTGTGGAATTCCTTTGGGTGGAACTCCTGGATGTGCTGGCGATGCTCCTCCAATGAGGTGAAGCTGAGGCAACACTTTTGACAGTCATGAGGTTCTGACAAATCTGACAGAAAATAGAAGTAAATCCATAATAATAACATTATTAAAGACATTATATATACTATATATATACTTACACTCTTCATTCTGCAAATGAGTTTCTATTGTTGTTAAAGTCAGCATAAAAATACAGAAGGTTGGGATTTAAGAAAACCGTTATACTAGTCATGTATCTTGTGCGTGTGTTCTTACTGTGGAAGGTGTGCAGGTGGACGGTGAGTCCACTGGCTTGGCTGTAACCTTTGCCACATTCACGGCACACATAAGGCCGATCACCAGTGTGTGTTCGTACGTGGCGTGTCAGTTCAATTGACTGAGCGAAGACTGCCTTACAATACTGACAAACATACATCTTTCCTAAAGGGAGAAAAAAACACCTTGTAAACATACAGACTGAAAAGACGGGACAAGCAAAGAGAGATATGTATCTCAAATAACAATTTTAGCTGAGAGTAGACTGCTCTGGGAGATATTTAATGTTATCATTTATCAAGGTTCATTAGGATATTTGATTAACAAAAGATCAATGAACAAGATTTAAAGACCACTGAATTACAAACTAAAAAAAGGAAGCAGAATTCAGTCTTAAAAAAACAGAAGGCCTGTAAACAATGGAACACTCTGTTGCTACACAGAGGTGTGCGTTGTGTGTGTGTGTGTGTGTATGTACGTGTGTGTGTGTGTGTGTGTGTGTGTGTGTGCGTGTGTGCATGTGTGTGTTACCCTCGGAGTGTTTCTTCTTGGTGTGGTAAGCGAGCGCAGCGGCTACACTAAAGCTCATGCCACAGTGTTTGCAGTGGTAAGGTTTCTCTCCCGTGTGTAGCCTCATGTGGTTCTTAAGAGAGGAGTTGGCGCCGAACTTTGCACCACAGTCCTCGCAAGCAAACGGTTTCTCCTCAAAGTGCTCAGTGCGCTTGTGGTAAATCATGCCTGAAACGTGAGCAGAAACATTACAGTTAGGTTAATAGAATGACCTGCAACAAACGTCTGTTTATTCTAGGATATAAATAATTATATTTTATATATAATCAACTTGGGGATAAGGTAGCAATTGTTTGCTGCATCTGGAAAAAATCTGGATATTCAATGTGTTGCTACAACCATGTCTCAATTTCCAATTGCAAAAAAAAAAAAAATCAGTTTGTAAAATTAGACATAAAATCATTTTTAGGATTACATCACAAAATAATACCTTATGCTAAGGCCACACAACTAACCATAAATTCATCACAACGGCACTTTCAGGATCGCAGGAAGTGCAATACTTCAGACCAAAGAATAGAAATCACA
Source organism: Hypoplectrus providencianus (assembly GCA_028566105.1). Classification (NCBI taxonomy): domain Eukaryota; kingdom Metazoa; phylum Chordata; class Actinopteri; order Perciformes; family Serranidae; genus Hypoplectrus; species Hypoplectrus providencianus. Next base: position 1,706,221 of record JAOWBC010000710.1, read on the forward strand.
TCATAAAGGAATGAATATATTTTCCACACAATATAAAGTTGTGCTAATAAGTTTACATATCCTGGCAGAATCTATTTTAATTTGACAATTTTTCAGAGAATATGAATGATAACACAATTTTTTTTTCTGCTTATGTTTAGTGGTTGGATGAAACCATTTATTGTCAAACGATTGTGTTTTGTCTTCTTATATTTTAATGACAACAGAAACTATCCAAATGACCCAGATCAAAGGTTTACATACCCTGGTGATTTTGGCCTGATAACATGCACAGAAGTTGACATAGATGGGTTTGAATGGCTCCTAAAGGTAACCATCCTCACTTGTGATCTGCTTGTAATCAGTGTGTGTGAATAAAAGCTGAATGAGATGGGATCCAGACAGACTCTTGCATCTTTCATCCAGCCACTGATGATTCTAGATTTTGAGTCATGGGGAAAACAAGATTTGTCAATGGATCTATGGGAAAAGGTAGTTGAACTGTATAAAACAGGAAAGGGATACAAAAAGTTATCCAAGGTGTTGTTAATCCCAGTCAGCAGTGTTCAAACTAGGATTAATACATGGAAAATCAGGGGCTCTGTTAAAACCAAATCATGGTTAGGTAGACCAAAAAAAATTAAAGCTGCAAGCAGCGTTGAACGGGCCCTTGCCTGCACATGGACCTCGGCACACGGACTCTACGCTAATTGCAATGACAACTTATACATGTCTGTGTGACGAATGGTCCTTTAGTTATTCAAAAGGGGGTGTGGTAATTGTGGTAATCAATCATCCCTTAAACATAGTCCAAACATAGAACTGCGCATAGAACGGATGGATGTTCCAACATGACAACAACCCAAAACACCAGGCCAAGACGACCTATTTATTTATTTATTTATTCATTTATTTATCTATCTATCAAAAAATGGCTTAACCTAACCACCCAACCAAAAAGTTTTTGTGTTTTCATAATTTCTATTCTCTGAAAAAAGTTCTGCCGGGGTATGTGAACTTTTGAGTACAACTGTATATATATATATATATAATATACAATCCAGTTCAGTCGAGCCATATAAGCCCCAATAAAAGATACTTCTTCAGGCTTTGACTGGCATTGTTTATGTTCAAGAAGTCAATTAAAAGTCATCAGATATTCATGGTTTAACATTAAACTTGTGATTACTGTTTGTGTTACAAGATAAGGTGCTTCATGATCCACTGACCATCTTCAGCAGTGAACAATGACTCCTTCCACCAACTTGATCACAGTGAAATGGATGTGGCTGCCATACCACCAACACCTACTTTTCTCAGCTGTAATCTTAACAGGTGATGGTTTTATCTGTGAACTTCTTACCACCTGCTCCTCTCTCACTGCCTGCCCTTCCATTGTGCTAGGGCACTCTCATGCTAAAAGTAAGGGAGGTCACAGTTTCCTATGTGCTGTTACCCTTAAAGCAATGAGTGACGAGTTAGAAAGACTGACCCGTTCACCAGTATATTATTATTATTATTATGACTGGACATTGCTAACCAGCAATTCTAGCAGCCATTGATGGTGAAGCAGCTGCTACCAATCAGTAAATGTTAGAAGGACAAGTGATGAGTTCTTCAATTCAGAAGTAAGCTATCATTTTATTGCCCTGGAGTTGAACCTCTCAAACTAACTGAGGATATGGATTGGGTTCTTGTTTAGATGTCAGATGTTTAGAGATGGTTAAAACAAGCTAAATGGAGATTCACGTTTTGCTGAATGACATATAATATGGGAGCAAATATTCCCACGTGTGAATTTTGGAGTTTTAACATGTCCATGTATAAAGGTAGTTGCTAACAAGAGGGTTAATGAGACTGCAGTGTTGCTGCTTAGCTTGACCATTGAGCTTGATGTCATGTGAATATAAGATAATGCATGTTAAGTTGTCACAGCTTGGACTGGTAATTATGGCATTATTTGTGCTGTGCAGGAAAAGTCCCAGGTATTCCTCCATGTACCAGGACCTCTCACCTGATGGGTGAGCGAAGGTTCGCCCACAGATGTTACAGGCCACCTTCTTCTTCACACGTGTGGTGTTGCGGTGAGCCTCAGCCCGATGGCGTTGCAGGGCCCTCTCGTTGGCCAGCTTCTCTGGGCACTCTGGGCACTGCTGCTCACACTCCTGGGACATAGGGCAGCGCTTCACATGAGCCAGCACTCGGCACTTGTAGGCAAAACCTTTCTTACACCAGGGACAGGAGAAGGGCTTAGAGGGGGAGGAGGAAGAGGAGGAGGCAGCAAGGGAATGAAAGTCTTTCTTTTCATTCAAAGATTTGTCGTCTTCTTCGGTCTCCTCTTTATTGTTTTCTTCCTGTCCCTCTTCCTTCAGCTTTTCTTCCTTTTGGGAGCCAGCCTGCTTTTCTAAGTCAATTGTTAGAGATGGGAAAAAAAGGTGCTGTGAACTTAAAACAGTATCGTAACAACAAGGTGTAAATATGGCAGCAGTGTATTTAGTAGGAAATGGTTCAATGTTCAATTGAAAACCTGACTTTTGTTTTGTTCAAGTTGACATTTGGGGAAATATTTCAAATAGACAAGGAAGACATCCACTGAGATACATAGAGTTGTCTTCTTTACCTTGAGTTTGATTTCCTTCCTGCGCGTTGTTTTCCACTTCTTTCACCTGAGACAGTGGTGATTTGGGATTGGAGGGCTGGGGTTTCTGTTGAACAGTCCGGAGCAGCCTAAGGAGCGCTGCCTCACTGAGTTGCCCCTCCTTCACTGTGCTCATCAGCTTCTCCAACACTGACCTGGGATCTGCCTCCTCACAGCACTGACACACAACCTGGCAGGAGCAGATATGTGCATTTATTTTCCACTAAGTACAGAGAGACATGGGCCTTTCTTGGAACAAAATGTAGATTATTGTACTTCTATCATTAATTCCTACCTACATTAATACATAATGAACAGAAAAATCAGACAATATAGGATTGACCTATTGACAGCATTAAAAAAAATCGAATTTAACTAATTTGCAGTTGTTTTTGTAAAATGCCAACACAATGGAATAAACCAACTGCTAGATTAAAGTTAATAATTATTCATCAAGTAGACTGAATAGAGCAGTATTCAAGTCAGGGCTGTGCATGGTCAACATTACTCTATGCATCATAATTGTATATTGGAAGCTCTATGCACTTAGTATACATACAGGGGGGATATAGTCACAGGTATACATCTCGGATAATTCTAGTAGTAGTAGTAAGGAATATTCTAGTGATTGCCAGGGGCAACCAGATTGAATGGTTGAGAGATTAATATGTTTATGAAGAGATAAGATATTCCTTTATTGATCGCCTTGGGGGAAATTTAGGATTTATTATTATTATTATTATTATTATTATTATTATTATTATTATGTTTGTATAATCAATAAAATACATTTTGCACAAATATTTTGTTCTTTATTACTGTATATATATACTTTTGAAGCCCCCTGTTTGGCAAGTAAAAAACCTATAACTTGTTTTAAAACCCTATAATTATCATAGAAAAAGGAGGGATGGGTTCTAGCATCGGTTAAAGATCCTTAATCGGCAGCTCGTATAATCAACACTTCTATGAATCAATACTTTAGAGCAATGTCAACCCACAATTGATTGATTGGAGGTGGTCTTGTTGTAGTGCTCATTTGAAAACAGATAAACACACCCATATAGAAAAACATTGCAAAGACTGAGGATGATCGATAAATAAAGGCCACAGTTAGAATGTCACATAGTATCACTTAATAGGCAACACACAACACCGCTATAACTGTCTCATCTCCAAGGCATTTGAGTTGCTGGACCAGATTGACAAAGAAAACCAGGACAGTTTGTCTGACTGTGGACTGGTAAATACCTAAAGTCTTTGAGACGACTTTGAGACCCCTTTCTTGATTGTTTGTCTTTGGATATATCTTTTTTTGGAATGGATAGTTGACATCAGCAGATAATAAATATTAACTGTAAACATGTTGTTGACATTCTAAGAATTACGGCCTCGTTACGGAAATAAACATCACTTTTCAGTTTACCAGCCAACAACTGTACTGAGCACTATTAATTCTGGAGTAGGTGACTTGCTTTACCCGTCTCTCCTCTTCGTCCAAGCTTTCCTGTGCGGCCTGGCCCAGCACCTCCAGGACAGAGGACATGTTGGTGATGAGCTCCACAAACTCAGAGAAATGTTCCAGGAAACCTGGGTCATGCCCTTTCCATGTATTGGCTGCCACCGTGTTGTTTTCTTTCACTACCCCTTCTGCGGACTTTGCTTCTTCAGGCTCTGTTTGCACATATATGAAAACATGGAAAGCAGTCAGAAGGTCTTACACCATTAAAACATTGTGGCTGTGTTGTGTACATCAGCGGTCCCCAACCTTTTTTGTGCCGCAGAGCGGTTTCATATAAGACAGTAACGGGAGACAGTGACACCCGAAATGTGTTTCTTCTGTCCAGTTTATTCAGTGATTTTGTTTTGATTGCTGTCACAGCTAAAAGCTCTGCAATGTTTGTTTACTCATTTTTTAGCAAGTTTGTGGGCTTAATTGAGCGGCAACTATCATGTGATGTGTCATGTAAGCGTGGCAGAAGGGAGAGAATCTGATCATTTTTGAAAATAAAACATCTTTCAGACTCTGATAATCAATTAAACCAAAACAAAGTAAAAAAAAAAATTTGGTGCGGCCAGGTACCAAATGACTCACGGACAGGTACCAGTCCGCGGACCGGTGGTTGGAGACCACTGACGTATATAATGGGTGCCTGTATTGAATTGTATTAAGTTGTTTTGTTTTGCCTTCAACACATGTGTTGAAGGCATACATTTAAAATGTATTTATGTATTTATTGGGCCCCAAATACAATTCAATACAGGCACCCATTATATACATCAGTGGTCTCCAACCACCGGTAAAAAGTAGTAAGTAAAAAAAATCATTTCACACCCTCAGCAGCTGAAACTGACCTGAGGACTCTGACAGCTCCAAACAGGCTCTTTTACTCGTTGGTTCCTCTGATTCTTCGCTGTCACCCTGAGAGTCTTTCTGTTCCAACTCATCATGAAGTTCCATTGTTTCTGAAGTCAAATTGTCTTTGTTGGGTGAAGCTGGACCTTCAGGGGTCATGCTCTGGGCTTTGTTGACCGCAGTGTGGTTTGGCGACTGTGTGGAAAGGACTGAGCCTTGGGGTTGCTGGTTTACAAGACTGGTGAGGACATTTTTGAAACCAACAGCCACGTCAAACATCTGCAGGCTGTCTGCAGCAGCGACGATGCGGCTGACATTGTGTTTGCCAAGGGGCAGCTTGCCGGTGTAGACCATGTCCAGTAGACAGCCAAACTCCTGTGAGGAAACCATGGCCGTGTCAATGGAGATGGTGTCAGAGCCATCCAGGAGAGACCTAACAGAAATGAAGAGAATTACTTTCTAACTTCTCTTTTTATTACCCTTTAACAGAAGTCACAACCCTAAGCTATTACACTACAAGCCATTGCTTATTTTATTACAATTTTGTTTGTACTGTGATATAAATCAATTTGTTAAATGACAATAAAAAAAAAGAAAACATAGGTGAGTTGGTTCTGGCTACATTAAATAGAGTGACAAGAATTATCCTGTCACAGAAAGGAATGAAAGTGTGAATCACAGTCATTATTCAATAGGGAAGACTAGGAACTCTACTACTAAAGCTTGAAAAGAGAAAAAATGTGATCAAATGTTTTTTGTTAAGCACATTGTATACAAATATATTTCTTTCAGTTGATCTGGCCTTTGTGTTAGGGTCCATATCAAAAGATCAAGTAACGTAGACCTGAAATCTGAATATCTGGCAGCAACAGGTCCCACTCTTAGCTAATGTATTATGTGATTATAACAAAAAAAAAAATTTCCACAGAAAAATAAGAATCTGGTTAAGATCTGAAAGATAATTTATTTAAACTATTATCGTTGAATATTCAAGAAATATCTTTCACACTCAACGACTTACCTGTTATAGTTTGATACCTGTCTGGACTTATCTCGAATGACTGAGACCTACTGGGTTTTAATTCAGACTCTGCAAATATTTCAATGTTGATAAATCGCCTACAAACCATATTCTTCATCCTTCAAATTTCATCCTCACACTACCTGAAGAGCATGCTGGAGGCGGCCAGTACCAGTTTATGTGCGCGGTGAGGGCTGTCTCCCACCAGGATGGTGCAGTCACAGAAGTGGCCCTCTTTCCTCAGGGTCCACAGCTGCTGCATCAGCTGGCTGCTGTAGTTTGGCAGCTCCATCATTTTGTTCGATGGTCTGTGGAGGGGGCAGGAGATTCTGCTCTCTGTTGTATGAAGAGAACACCATGTCAAACTCTAATCTGATGACCAAAAAGCAAAAATGTGTGGGATGGCACGAGGAATGGGCAAGATAGTTAGAAACATTCCCCATGGTGAGAATATGCCATCCTACAATAAATAAAAAAAAATAATAAATTCCCATTGATGACGTATGTATGTATGGCGAAAGACGGAGCATGTAAGCCGGGCAGCAAGCAGCATGTTCCTAAACGGGGCTCCAGCTCCCGTTTACGGGAACTGGTTTGGTTTTTAAAAGTCTGACGCGGCGGAGCAATTCTCCACGTGCAAAGTTTGCAAAGAAATAGTGCAGACAAAGTACTGTAACACACTAATTTGTTCCACTACCTTAAACGCAAACACAAACTGGATGCTGAAGTGGCCTCAACTTCAACCAAAGTTTAGTAGCCTTTATTAATTATTATTATTGTTATTATTATTATTATTATTATTATTATTATTATTATTATTATTATTGTTGTTGTTGTTGTTGTTGTTATAGATTTACGGTCAAAAACACATGACTATTTTTTTTTATTATTATTTCTAAATGTATTGTCAATAGTATCATTATCGTGATCAATACCAGAAATTATCAGGATTATTATTTTTTAACCATATCACCCATCCCTAGAATACAAAAAAACACTGTTTTTTTTTTTTTTTTTTTGAAAGCTCTGCGCTTTCGGCCAAATCGATTCAGTTTACGATGGTTAATGCTACGGGCTGGTGCCTCAGCTCAAACGGTGCCCGGTTTGGGAATTGGACGTAACGGTAATGCATAACAGCCTCATCCATTATAACATTGATTACGAAAGTATCCATAATAAGTCCAAGCAAATGTACTTTGAGTTTATGGTCTGCATCAACATTTAACCCTGTATTTTATTTGGAATTTACATGGTACTTGGCAAATTAAAAAGTGGCAAGTCAGGTAATAGTTTGCAAGCTATTAGAAAAACTATTATTTTACATTATGGAGCAAATGGTCCACTTTCTATAAGCATCCGGCTGTTTGGTGAGGTAAACGCAGTTGTTCATGACGCTCAGCCTTCCAAGGTATTCATTGAATATTTACAACATAAATATGATAGCTAGGTCCAGTAGGCTCTGTAATTAGCTTAAGCCACAGATGCTAATGTGATTTAGAAAAAGCTACGAATGTGAGGTCAGTGAAAGCCACTGGGATATAATAGCAGTCAGGCTGAGAGTAAAGCCCTGACAACCATCCGACATGCAGCTCTCAGTCAATGGGTGTCTTTACCTTGAATAATTCAAACGATCCGTCTCTTTATTTAAACTTCGTTGCAGAACAATTCTGCTGAGCGCAATAAAGCTTAGCCGTTTTGAAAATGGCGATAGGTGCTACGGCAAGCAATGGGTATGTTTCCGGTTAAGCGAGACTCTTCTGTCACGTGAAGGAGTTTGCACTCTTAAACTGCCTCATTATACTTTGCCCTGTCGCAAAACAAAACAAAAACCAATACATATGCCCTGTCGCAGAAATATATAGTAGTGAGTATTGATAGTACTTTTACGTAGATATTATATCATACAGTATTAAGGTATTACAAAGATTATTTCTGAAACTCGATCTGGCTTTAACCTGGCTTCCTCATGCGTGGACATCACATCTTGGGTTACACCCATAGATGTGGTTACCACAGATATATATATATATATATATGTTAAAGATTATTCATATCTGTGGTGGTTACACCACAATCGTTAATTCTGCTTAATGTCCATGTATGTGGACACTAACACTGCCATCTAGTGTCAGAAGAGTACATCACACTGCAGGTAAAATTAAAAATGGCGGACAGTATGAAAGAACGTTGGAGCGGATCATGGAAACATGGAAATTACAAGAAGTCCAATAATATTTCATTCATGGCTTATTCTTGTTTAGGTATGAATATAAGCACTGTAAGTTTAAAATGACATGCAAATAATTAGTAAATGTAAAGGTCTAGTCTAATTCAGACCTAGTGACCGCATCATTTTTCTCTAAAAATACATAAAAAGATGAGGCTTAGTCTTTATACCAAGAAGGTTCCAATAAGCCCAAACATCAATGAAAAATAAAAAAATGCACATAAAACAAAAGCTCGGGTCTAAGGAGGTTAAAAACACATCTGTGGGATTTCAGAATAGAACAGCTATCCAAAGCTTTGAGTGCAGATGATACAGCTTGAGTCAACATTAACATTTAATCTTCGATTAAAGCACTTTTTATATATATATATAGTAACTCGATTATAATAATTACAAGTGAAGACAAGTGTGCTTTGAAAATAACTTTATTGTCCATAAGAAATAACAGTGAAAAGAACAAGACATATCACAGCTTGCATTCTGCTTCTCAATTCCAACTCTCAAGGTTTGCACTGCTGAAATTTATGCAGGAATCAGCCGTTATACATACCGTGTAGCTATGTATCTCTAAATGCCACATGGAGTATATCGATATAGATTTGCTGTAGAGGTAATAAATGTTCTAACATCCAACAAGAGCAGTTATATTTTGCAATACTTAACGTGTTAACATTGTGCATTTTTTTTTTTTGACAAACCTGAAGACTCTGCAAAGAGAACACAAGCTTCCACATAATGGAAGAAAGAACATAGTCTGCCATTATTTATAAGAGCCCAAAACAAGCCCATTTACTCGAGTAAAAGTAGAACCTTACTGAAGCAAATCTTCAGAATACAACAGATCCACTGGGCTTCCTCAACAGGATTCTATTAGTTAGGTAGAAGCACTTCCAAACAGTCCTTCAGAATGATTCAGAAATTTAAATATCAAAGGCCAGCTGACCTTATGTAGAGAAATACAGCGGCTTTGCAACATAGTCACAGTTTTTTTTTTTTAAAGAAAGCCTACTCAAAACGTAAAAAAACAAAAACAAATTAAAGCACTTATTTATATATGGACACTTGACAAATTCCACCTTTTTTGTTTTTTTAGATTTCCATCTGTCATCTGTCCAATTCAAGCATAGCTACAGCACAGCTGTCCTCAGTGTCCCAGAAGCCCTGTGCCTGTAGAGAGCAGACAAATTATTATATCAAATCTGAACTGATACACATTTACGACCCCCACCCCCCAAAAATAAAAAATAACGGAATTGGAAAGGAATAGCTACCCAACAAGATATATATTTAACAAAACAGACTATTAATTAATTTACTAAATAATCAGACAATTAATAATCTGGTCGAATCTTTTGTCAATTCATGTCAACAGTGCTTCGGTCATCAAAACTCAGCTTTACAGAGGTTGGTCAGAAACTCTCTAACAATAAGGTCAAATCCTTCACAAGAATTAATTATTGTAATGTGTGAATTGGAAATGCTATGACAAAGCAAGATCTGTCACAATATGCAGTGCCGACAGGTGCAGAGCCAACCAGTTTCCTGCTTTCGGTGTTGCTCTCTTGTGCAGTTTTCCAGACCTCTGTATCTGTGTCCCCATCTTAGATGAGAGAAACATTTTTAAACAAATGACAAAAAGACATGCTAACCTTTAAATCCCTCCTCAGGCATTCTCACTGTGAAAGAAGCAGATGAGAAACAGTATTGTCATAAATGAACTTTTTTGTACATTATAGTAAAAAAAGGAAATATATTATATATATTACTCAAGTTAGGGATATTGTAAGGGCCTTAGTGGATTTCATACATAAGGTGTTTGTTGGATAAGGAAGCAGTTGTATTAGGGTGACAGACACTCCTCATTTGTGTTTTCTACATAATGGTCTCACTCTGTACAGTGCGCCTTACATATTGGTGGTAATACCGAAAAATAATAAAAGACAACCCTTATCAATGTGGCATCATTTTCAACATTCTGGGGGTATAAAAAGCTAGTATTGTCAGTAAGTCATCCCCAGTTCATCCTTCAAGCAGCCATGAACACACAACGCTCCTTAACGGATGAGCAGCGCCGCCTGGCCATAGAAGGTCTTCAGGTTGGTAGCAGCCAGTCAGATGTTGCTCATGAACTTGGTGTGTCTCAAAGTGTCTTCAGCAGACTTGCAGCAAGACAAAGAACTACCAGTGTTTATGACAGACCCAGGAGTGGAGCCCCACAAGTGATGGGTCGCAGTGATGACCAGTACCTAGGGAATGTACTCACCCACCATTATGCAACTGCCACAAACCTGCAGGCCTGTTTACAAAAAGTGGGGGGTACTAGGGTTTCCAGACAAACTATTCGCAACGGCGTTGCTGTCAAGCCGTCATTGAGGCGAATGGTGGAAACACCTGCAATTGACTTTGTCAATTTTAGTTATTTAGGGCTATCTTGGTATTGTCTACATTTTGGGGGTAAAAAAATATTGCACAAATGAAAATGGTGCTTCTACTCATTCGTTCACAGTCATATCAAAGGGAACTATTACTTATTTCATTAAAATTCAGACCAAACAGGGATAGCACTTATGTAAATATCAATATCCCTAACTTATTGTGAGTAGTGTTAATGCATTATTGTTGTTGTGTTAGTGCATTCACCCTGATAGACATCATCCATTGCAGCATAGTCTGCTATTGGCTCATCAGCCTGTAACAAAAAGCAATTAAAAAGAAAATATCTTTAATCACCATCAAAAAAATCACTCTGATCAGACAGGACGAAGGTGGTAGTTTTCTAATTTTAACACGAACTCCCAAGTAGGAAGTACCTTTAAACAGATAATGCTTTCAGGGATGACACCAAGACTTCCCAATGTGGCTGAGTCATCGGTTAGACTTTTTCCATCAATGGAGAGGTTCTGGTCAAATGGAGCCACGGAGAAGGCATGCATAATCTACAGGATCAAAAGCACAACAAAGATAGTTTTAAGGAATCAAATGACTCATACATGAGTGATACTTAAGGGCTTCAAAAGACACATGTAGAATTATAGATTCTTAAAAAAAACATGTTTCTCTATTCATCCTTAAGATGTAAAATCACTTATTCCTAATGTTCATTTTCAATACTTCAAGCTTGTATTCAGTAATCTAGTACTGCATTCAGTAATTTGGAGCTCTCACCTGTATTTTTAGCTCTTTAAGCGTCTGATTTGCTGAAACAATGAGGGCTTTCTCCCCTCTGAGTTTCCTGTGCCGAGTGCTTCTCCTGATTCCACCTAGTTTGGTCACGGTGGTCACAGGAACTGCAGCTGCTGATGCTGTGCTGCTTTCACTCATCTTAAGCCGCTTTGCACCATCTTGAGACTGAACAAGATCAATGTGAGCAAATGAGCAATTAGGTTGGACAATGCCTCTATTCCTCATCTCTGTCAACACCATCAAAATGTTATCTAACTATCAAGACAGTCCCAAAGAACAAGATGCACATAAAACCAAATATTACCACACAGGAAGGTATTCTGTGTGTACTGTTACTGTTGTAATAGTTAAACTGCTCTCACTGTCAGTTGTTACATAGTATGTATGTAGGCAATATAAATACATAAACAGAAAAAGCTAAAAAATGTGCTATATCTTAGTGGAAGAGCCAAAAGACAGAAAAAGTTGGTTTAAATTAACTTACTTACTTGACTTAACAACATACACAATGGGAAAAAATGGTTAAATAGATTTTACTACAAGGTAACACACTGAGTCAATTATATTTAAGACCAATCAAAGAACTTTTTGACAGTAAAGGTTTTACATTTTAAGACAAATGCATAAGATGCAGAAGCTATACAAAAGCCTGCAATTCTGTGGTTGAGCCTCTATGCTGACTTATCTAACAATCAGAGGCTCTGTTCCTGACTCGGTGATGTGCAAATCTCTGATTTCAAAAGCACCAGACAAAAAAAACTGGCATCATCATCTGGCAGCAGTATTATGATTATTGGCTACCGCTAACTACCGTAACTGTAGTTATAGCGTTTCATGAACATGCCTGGCTGAAGTCTGGGTCTTTCTCTCCATCCACCTTTGGATGTTCCTCCCTCTCCTCTTCTGCTTCAGAGCTGCTGGCATTCAGTTCTGGAGCCGTTTCTTTTATCATCTATGCAGAGGACAATATAGTTGCATTACAATTACTGTGTGGATCTTCAGATCTAAAAAGATATTATGTGACAAAATCCATTTGTTACTATTTGAATGATCTAAAATAAAATTTCATACTCTCTTGTCTTCAATGACTTTGCGGATGTAGATGGTTGCTTGGGTGTACTCTCTGAGGTCCCTCTGCTGCTGGCAAAGGAAGCTCTCTCTACACTCCCAACAGAGATCTGAACACAAACACAATAAAGTTAATATTAAATAATCCAGAATGTTGAGAAGCCAAATAAGGTCAAAACAACACTCCATTCAAAATACCCGTCTGTCGAAGTGTTCGCCTCACTCACATCCTCCCAAGAGATTTAACCATTTTTTAATATTAAATAAAATCATATATCACGCGAATCATTTTTCCTGTCTTGTACTCTTACCAGGCTGAGTAGTGTATGGAGTGGTGGTGCCACTGAGCGTGGTCTGTTTGAAGCAGTGAATGGAGATTTGCTGGTCCACAATGAAGAGTCTGCTGATCACTTCCCATTCGCTGGGCCAGAGCAGAGCTACACTGTGCAGGAAAAACAGCACAACATGAGGCTGCAGGAGTGTCCATTCTCAAATCTGGTTTTTAATGTATGTGTATATCTTTGTGTACACACGTGTACAGATATACACATACAAAAGCTGGCATGGGGATGCAACCTAATTTGCTGCTGTGACCCTGCCAGAGTCTGACTTCTATGGCAGCGCATACAACTGGTTCTGCTGGATCCCACCGAATCACTTGTACTACTTCTATGATCCTCACCATTGATCATGGTGAAGTCTGGACTTATGCTGTGCCTGCAGCGGTCCTGCTATTGACTATTCTGCTATTTTTTATCTATAGAGTGGAACCTCTAGATACGAGTGTCCTAAGATACGAGTTTTCCAAGATACAAGCAGAGCTCGATCTGTATTTTCGGCCCTAGATCCGAGCCAAAATCCAACATACGAGCCGAGTATAGCCAATCAAGTGCGACGCTGGGGGCGCTTCGTAGGCATATGTTCGAGCCGAGCCGAGCCGAGTAAAGCCGAGCGAATACGAGCGCCTTGGGGGAAGCCGATGTTGGTGTCAGTTCGTGCTTGCTCTCATACTGCTAACATCAGTTTAAAATGTAAGTTTAAAATTTAAGTTAAAATAAGTTACGTATGTACAATTGTCTCACCACTCTCCTCCCTCCCCTCCACTGTCTACAGTACTCTCCGTTCACCAAGATCGTCTGACTCCGTGGTTAGTGCAATCAATTTATTTACAGTATTTATTATTTATTTATTATGAATTATAAAATTGCATTTTGGGGTGCCCAGGAACGGATTAATTGTATTTTAGTTCATTCTTATGGAATTTCAAGTTTCTAGATACGAGCAAATCTAGATATGAGCTCGCTTCTGGAACAGATTAAATTCGTATCTAGAGGTTTCACTGTACAGTTAGTTTTAAAAAAATCCTTGAAATATATGAAATATTTCAAGGATTTTTTTTTGGAATGAAGAAACTATTCATACTTTAAATAAGCAAACTCACTGTTGTGCATCTCCGTTGATGAGGGATTCATAGGTGAACATGAAGCCTCCATGTGGACAGAGCAGTAGAGTATTGCCCACATTAGACACTGGAGATGATTTAGTGGGCCTCCTACAAAATGCACACACAGAAGGGAAAGGTTAACATACAATTTCACAGTCACATTTATTATAATGTGGGACTGGCCAACTCAGAAATTAAACTAAACAGAACCTGAAATGCATAGATTTTATGCCAAACTGGCATCTTTTTTTTTCTTAAAGGCTGACCCTGATCCTGCCCCCGATTTGCATACAGCTAGACCAAGTAAAATTTTGCCAATTTCCTCTAGTTTCCTGATACAGACGTACCTGATGAATTTTCTCCACTCATCCACAAAAAACAGAGGGACAATGTAAAGTACATCTGTGCCCTGGAGAGACAAACAAGAGTGAATTTTACTGTTTTCACATGGTTCACAGTCTGTTATGATACACCATTTTATTTGTATTATTTTAATACATGTCATGTCGTGTGTTGTTCTGTCTGTGTGTCCTACTGGAACAAACTTCTCTTTTATTCAGTAAGTGGTGCTTAGTTTGTGTCTCCCTGAAAAAATGAATAAACCCTTTCTATACAGCAAAATGTATATACAGAAAGCAGCACACTGTCTAATTAGCATAGACTTGAAAAAAAAATACTCCAAAAACATTGGTTTACAAAAATGAGGGAGAAAATAAGTGCTGCTATTATTAGGCAACTGTTGGTAGAGAGGTTGCCCATGGACCAGTAGGCTGATGGTTCGATCCCTACATGTCAGAGTCTCCAGGGGCAAGATACTGAACCCCAAATTGGTCCCGATGCTGTGTTTATCGCTATATAAGTGCAGTCCATTTATTAATTAAAAATCCCAAAAGATCAAAAACAGACAGCTGCTCAGTACAAATTGTGTTCCTATGTGTTCTGTCGTGCATGTTTAGACATCCTTTTGGCATTAAACACTGATATGGGACTGTTAAGTGACTTATGAAGCTGTTTCTAGGGAGCATTTGTACTGACATATATGACAATTTGTACTGACATATATGTCAAAAAGATTGACCTCAATCCAATTAAAGATATTGTTAAAACAACCAGGATCTGGTATGGTTTTATAAGTATATAGTAAAGAAGTGGAAGCTAGGTAACAGTTGGTTTATGTGAGAGCTTCTGGCAGACCACACAAGGCCTGTAACTTCCTGCTTTTACCTGAGGCCATTTGGCAAGAGTTGGCCGGTTTTTCTCATGAAAGAGGTTGAGGAGTTGATTCTTCTGGTCCAGGGCCATCATCTTACTCACTGCCTCATTGTCCTTCTCTTCTTGCTCTAGTGTCTGAACACACATCAAATTAAAAGGTTTTAATTCCACAAATATAAATGAATCAATCACTGAGGAGAATATTTCAGCTCGTATTCCAGCTAGTCACGATTGTCATGGATCTTCAGTTTACTCACCAGGCACTGCTGACAGGCCTCTTGGTTTTGGGTGAATTCTGGAGCTTTGGGGAAGTATTCCCTCAACTTGGTCCAAACTCCAGAGGGCACTAGTTTCCGTTCAGTCTCCAAAATACTCAGACCCCCTATAGCAGAAACAAATGTATTCATTTAGGAACCAACAAATTAAAGATCAAACTAAGGCTGTGTATATGATAACCACAACAAAATGTATGTTTTAAAATTGTAAACATATTTGCAAGATAATTCCAGATGCTGATAATGATGCAGTACCGTGACTGCAGACGATGTCTTCATTAAAAGTCTTCATCTCGTCCTCGTTGCCCTCTAAGAGCTCTGGCCCAAACTCTACAATCAAACAGTTCACAAAGAAAGTTAACCTACACAATCAAACAGAGAACAACCCAGTTAGAACACTACTTTGGTCCAGATTGAAATATTTGAACAACTAATAGCTGTTAAATTTGTTGGTGTTGTACAGATATCCACTATGTCCAGAAGAGAAAAACAAACAACAGTGATAAACTGACATAATTATCTGGAGAGTGAGCGGGGGGGGGGGTTCTTGATGTCGCAGCATGCAGTGACACATATCTTTATAAAGTTTGCAGTTTTCCCTCAAACCTGCAGTACATGATGTGTGTCCTCCTCTGCCAGTGAGAGTGATTACACAAAAATTGTGGATATAAGCAAATTACCTATGCCTGCGGGTGAGCTCACTTCAATTTCGTTTTGATAACTAGGATTACTATCAAAACATTTCAACAACTTCACTAATCAACATATTGTACTTTATGTTGGCATTATCACTGAAAGAATGCACATGGACAATGTTCTGTATTCAGTTTTAGATGACAGAAAAACTACAAGTCAGACTCAGAAAGGAGAAACAAAACCACTTTTACCTTTGCTGTTGTTTTGTGGTCCCTGTCCATTGGTCTGGCCATTTCTGTGTTTGGTTTCCTGTTCATCCTCCTCCAGTTGTTCTAAAGCCAACTGCCTCCAGCTACGCAGAGAAGCTTTGCCCACCCAGTAGCCCTCACCACTGAGAGAAAGTGATAAAGGAATTAATTCACTTGTTCTGTAAATAGATGTGTGTAAACTGTAAAATATAAATGTTTAAGCATCAACTACGTTTATTTTAAGGTACGCTCAAGCTTTTACATTTCCACATCTCATACATATTTTGCACTAGCTCCTATGAGTGAATCACTCAAAAAAAAAAGAGAAATCCCCTCCCATATGTGAAAGTGGAAGATTTTTTTTTCAGTTTTGGAAGTCCTTGGCTTACATGGCATCATATCCGTTTCATGTAAAACAAAACCAAGCTTGAAAGTTGTGAATGACCAGGGACAAAGACATTCAACGATAAACCCCAGCTGTGGATGTCTGCTCCAGGAACGCTAGATAAACTAGTTAAACCCCGCACTGACTAAATCTGTAGTAAAATACTAATATGGATACCCTTCACTGACCCAGAAACCATAAGATTATTTTCTACATTAGCTGAGCTTTAGGGAGCCAGTCAGAGCTTTATTTCTTGGGGACACACTTCTAAAAGTGTGTGTTCTAAAATGCCTTTACAATGCACCTTGAGTGTGTTAACACCTGTATTTACTGCTGTCCACATGTGATAAAATTCCCTCGGATTCATGTGAATGAGTGTCTTTACCTGAATGTGCGTTTCACCAGGTTCGTGACTTCCTTGTAGTCTTCATTGAGCTGATTCTTAAGCCGCAGAACTCTGCACCGCTCACCAACACACTCTCTACATAGAGAGGAGCCTGAACAAGTGCACATAAGTGGGAAGTGTAAATAAACCTATAACTATAAACAGTTTTTCAAGCAGTCAGGATTAGGGATATTTCTACGGACTGAGATATGCTTGGAGAAAAGAGTTGCTAATCTGACCGCAAACAACAATATTTCCTCAAATGACAGAAATACAGGCAAACAAACGTAACCACTGCCATTTGTTAGTGACTGATTAAAAATAGTAAGGAATCTGATTGATAAAGATCAGCAAAATAATGCTTTTCAACTAAACATTTTACATGTCAAATTTGCGCTGCCCTGTTAATTGTCTTCTCTAAATGCATGATATAGAAAAAATGTTGTGCTGCCAATTTGCATATTGCCCAACACTTGCCACATGTGTGCACCAAATGTCCATTTTTTACACACTAAAAAACAAGTTCCTGAAGAATTTTATTATAATTTCAAAATATAAAGCACTGCACCTAAACCTTCACTTGAGCCCCAATCAATGTCTTATGGGCACACATGATCAGACCTTTTTTCACAAGTGGTTGACAGCTGAAGGACAGGCAGCTCTCCTCCCAGCACATGCATTAAACCAACATAGGCTGACAGATTTAATAGAATATTATTGGATTTCTGTCTTTTTTTTTCCATTAGTAGTTTTACTGAACATACTAGAATTTTGATCAGAGCTACGACAGAATCTCTGCAATACAGGCTCACTTCCTCATACAAATATGCCAAAGATACTTTCAGAAATGTTAATATATTATATACATTTATTTTTATAGTATCGTGATCACTGTGATACCTACATCTGTATAACTATTGAACTTGAAGCAATGAAACCCTTTGTTTTGCAGAAATTAATGACTTCACTGACCATCCAGTCGTGGCCCTCCGCTGTAGCGCTCATACAAAAGTTGGGCAGCTTGCATGGAAACCCTCTTGGAGTCTCCCACCTTGTCCGGGTGCAGTTTGCCATGAGAACAAAGAAATTGGGAGTTGTCGATTTCTTTTGTGGCAGTGGAGTCCTCAAGCCACTTCTTCAACCAGTCCAGGGGGATAAACTCGTACGGCTCACCTGAGGAGAAGAAAGTGGGAAAAACACGAATATAAGGGTAAGGTCCTGATTATGATTCATTAAATCTAGTCTCTGTGATATTAAAAAAAATACTTTCTGTAAATATCCATCTCATATTCAAGCACATGTCAAATATGAAGATTGTATGGACTTAAAGAATCTACTAATTTACCATCAACAACTGACTTCTTTCGCAACCCTACCAATAGAAACGGTTCTATCATTCTAATTAGGGATGACTATGACCTATCGACTACTGGTTAATTGTTGCTGTTTATTATTCGAAGGATTAAAACCAATATGCAGAAACAAGGGATGTGTGGCTTGAGTGGCAGAATTCTTGTGTAGATTGGCTGTAACATGCCCCACTAGAGGTAGTGCCTGACCGTGTTTGGAACCGCCTGAAAGTACCGCTGTAAAAACAAAGGTACCCCCCTGCCTTTCAAGGAGATAAAAAAAAAAGTGGCAGCATGCCCTGCTGTGCTCGATAACATTACGAGAAAGTTTCTGTTGAAAGCTACAGCAATTTTGTTGAGTCTGAATGTTATTTTTTTTTCGATATATACAACAGTATATTGCTTAAAATCTAAAATAAAAATGTATAATTCGAAAACAACTTTGGTTGAAAGTGTTTAGCTTTTGGAGAACAACATAAATCAACCTGTTTCAATAAGGTGTTGTGTTGTTTCTTGCAGAATTACAATGACTGTATTTTGACTGAAAGTAACATTATAAATTTCCTCTCTTAGTGTTGCTGTGAAATAGACTGTGATACCGACCGTCTGTCGCAGGTAAAAGCTCGTAGAGCTCCTTCACCTCCTCGTGCTTGGCTTTGCCCTTATCCACGCTCTGTTTTCTCATGTCAGCCATTTCACTGCACCACTCTTCAAATTTATGGTTGTCTTGGTCCACCAACCTTTGCAGGAAAGCTGGGGGTCAGGACAGAGGTAAGAACCAACATCAAAACAGTGTGGCACAGATTATACTGTAGGCGGCAAATCATGCCCTGATTCTTTTATGAATAAAAAAAATAGAAAACCATAAATGATTGGTTGTTTCACATTCCACCCTTAATAATAGAATAGGTTAAATGACTTCTCACCTGGCACCTCGACATTGGACCAGGAGGGATCTAAATTCTCCTCTTCTTGGAGCTTATAGACCAGCATGTAGGCATTTCGAGAGCAGTGGTAGCCTTTACTGCACTTTGGCTTTCGTGCCTGGGACTTCACCGTCTCAGCTAAGGGCCAAGTAGGAAGAGCAACAAGTGATTATCTTTATATGCAATACCCTCAGTTATGTAAAAGGTAAGACACTTTCTTCATTCTATCAAAGTACCATGATCATGGGGACCTCTTTCAACAAACAAATAAACATACTTTACTGCAGTTGAAATTCTTAGCTGGTTAACAATGTAATGTTTTTCTACAGTAAAGAACATTATTAAGCTAGAGATTTTAGGAAGATGAACCTTACAGCTTTCACTTAGTACTACATACCAATGTCCTCCTCAATGCCAAGCTGCAGCTTTTTGCCTTCCATCTTCTCAATTTCCTCATCATTGAATTTGTACCAGTCGCAGGTACGAGCATCCTTCACATGGGCAATGTAGTGGCCTGAGTAGGCACTGATGCCCCGATGAATCAGCACTGCACTCAGTTCATAAACACACTTTTGACCTGGAGAAACAGTCAATCCAAAGACACACGGATCAACACGTTTACTTTTCACTGAAAAGAATATTTCTGTTATATTTAGTATAGTTGAGCAAGCCATGTATTGCCAATTACAGACTAATACAGTTGAGAATAATGCTGTGATTCACATCTGTGTGGGTCAAATTGGCACTTTGAGTGGAAGATCTGTTTTAATCCCTGACATTTTTGGTTTTCTTTATTACTCATACATCTTACCATCAAATTTTACTATTGTATATTCATTACATAAATATAAAAGAATTAAATGGACAGCTGTTCAATTTTCTGGCGCACTGTTGATCACTCCTGTGTTTTCGGCCCACCCTTTCAGTGGCCTTATCAATACAGCTGATAAGAACAACTTCAACTACACACTAGTTTTTTAACTGTCTTTATCACAAGGAGCCATGACTGTTTTCTTGTTGTTTGTGTGCACCACACAGGAAGCCTAAGGAAACTTTCACGATGCAGATAAAAAGATTTACATTTTATGAGGATTTTTCAATATGTTTCACATGTGAAATACTGCATAGGAATGATTATGACTCAAGCTTTTAAATCCATAATGTGGTTGATCACTACAACTGTGATGACTATAATGAGTTTCCACTGTACATACTCTCCAGTGAACTGGTTGTGACAGCAATCTGTCAATCCCATGAAGGTCTCCTGCTATGATACTGTTTTTTCCTCTAAAATGATTCAAAATGACCCTCTTGCTTTCCTTTAAATTAAAAGAGACAAAGTTTTGTTTCCTGGTTGACACGTCAGTTATGCATTGATTGTGAAGGCAAGGTACTAAGTGAGATTCATACTGCTAATACCTTGTTTCCCTTCCAAGAAAGGTCCCATGTCCAATTGCTCTGGAAAACGGATAA
This sequence comes from Hypoplectrus providencianus, assembly GCA_028566105.1. Classification (NCBI taxonomy): domain Eukaryota; kingdom Metazoa; phylum Chordata; class Actinopteri; order Perciformes; family Serranidae; genus Hypoplectrus; species Hypoplectrus providencianus. The sequence continues at coordinate 1,727,026 of JAOWBC010000710.1, forward strand.
AGGTGTTGAGCTTCTTCTTGTGGCCTGTTTGTCTAACAAAAACAATGTGATTTAGTAAACCTCACTCTAAAACCAATATACAATATACATTGATCAGAGGAAATAACAAACTACTTCTTAAGTAGAACTACAATGGCTGACCTATCAAAGACGAAGCGCATGAGCTGCAGGTTGAGAGTTGGAGGAAGGCTGTGCAGTCTGATCCTTCGGGTGGCATTCTGTTTACTCTGACAGCTCTCACAGAAGTAGCGGTTCTCCCCATCCAGGTTCTCCTCCTACAAGGTGTTGGGCCAGGCACAACAGAGGATAACCACTGTCATATAACCAATTCACATATTTTCATGTTAAGTTACTTACCTTTTTTGACACCTCCAGGAGAAATATAATTCTGATTTGTACAGTTGAGATTTCACTGCCTTAAAGATACACATTACATTTTACAGATGCAAGACATGGACAGTTAGTAGCCTTAGGTCAAAAGGCCCAGATGACCTACTGGACACGAAGAAGGTCACATATGTACTCAGGTCCCAGAGTATATGTGATGTAACATGAAGTGGCTGTGATGTGAGACCTTCAGTGAGAACTAGTTACCAGCCTAGTAGATACATTTGTATAAAGGTGATTTGCAAAGATTAGAATGTGCTGATCAATGTGCATATCCTGATAGAAAATTAACAAACTAAAACAAATGTTTTGCATTTGTCTCAATTTGGCTCTGAATCTATACTTGCCATGTATGCAAAACCTACACAAAAATCTCCTGTACAGCTTTTTTGTTCTCACAGTCCTTTGTCTCTTGTGACATTTTCACTGCTTTTTATGTAGATACACTGGATTTATGTACACAAATGTCCTGCCTCCCTCATCCTGTCCAGTTTCACAAATGGAATATTGAATATTTGTTGAAGTAGCCAAAGAGATAATGAGGTGTGTCATTATGGAACAAATCTTCCTTGTTCATTGATACAACTGCAACAGAACTGTTGTTCCCATTAATCTGACATTGCCTAAAGGTCCGGATGTAAGGAATGAAGGCTACCTTCAGAAACTCTGTGACACACTCTGTGAGATTCTTGTGGCCTTGGATGTTCAGCTCCAGCTCGTAGAAACGGGACGGCAATGCAGATGATCGTCCACACTGGTTACAACTGGAAAACAGCCAAGACAAGAAGTACCATCAGAGCATTGAAAATTGTTCTTTTCATGCATTAATGATTAGTTTTTCAATTGTTCCTGAAATAATTTATATTCAAACTATTCAACTTAAAACTGACAGACTTCAGACTGGCACAACATCTGATTTAAGTGTATGACTTTAAAAAGCCTCTGCCTTCCTCCCCTCCTTAGTAAGGGCCTATACATTCCTGTGTTCCGTATGGGGCTGGTAACCAAATTTGATACTTTTAAAGGCAGCAACTGAATAAGGAGGGTGCCTGCAAAATGCTCAGAAACTTAAAAAACAGGTCTAAAAAATTTCAGACCTGTCAACTGGGGCTGAATCTTCTGAGTACCATTTCACCAACCTAGATGCCTTAAGTAGGAATCATGGCTCTTTGTGCAGTGAATTACTAGCAGTGAAACAATACATCACTCTGAATATTCTCAATGACGAAAACTACAATATCATCAGCTTTATGATACAATATTATTCTAAAATGTCTGAGGTATATACATTTGTATGTTTTTTGAAAGACGTCTATGATAAAAGCCAAATCATATTTTAGTTGCTTTTTGTGAGTTGCAAATCAGCAGTCTAAAGAATCTATATTTTAAATTTCATATCACAATGAACACAATATCACAGATGAACTGTGATTTACACCCCTGAATGCATGACTGATAAACTTGACAGTACAAGAGTTGTATTTATGCAGGCATACAAGCAGATGCTCTTCGAGTTGTGCTCATTAATAACATGCTATTCAGTCTCCCTTTTATTGGAGGGAACATATATGCAAAAATCTTCATATTTTATAGATAAAATGGGTGCTCCTTGGTGTAAAATTTGCCCATTCAGGAAGAAAAGGTGACATATGCCTCCAAAATACAACTCTAAGACAGTGAGAATCACCATATAAAATATCCATGCTGTGGATTTGGTGCTTTGGCATCAAAAACCCAGGACATTTTTCAATAATTGCATTGCATTTTCGGGCGATCAGATGGCAAGTACTTCTATTCTAGGAACTCATGTGAAACCCTCTTATTTTTTATTAAAGACATAAATCTTCTGAATTCCCCATGTATGTTTTTTGCAGTTACAACATTTCACAGGGGACTACCATTTTTCCTGCTCAGCAGCTGGATTTTTGAGATGTGACACTAGCAGGAATAAGATATCAGAAATGCTTTTTTATCCCACAAACTGTATGGGATTGCCACTAGATATTATTTACAACTATTTTCATTCAAACATCTTGAGGTCAAAGTTCCCTTTGAAAATGGCCATTTCTTTTTTTCACTTTCAAAAGATTTTGCCATTTGAACATTATTTCAACCCTTCCCAAAAAGAGGTCAAGATATACTTTAGATATTTAGTTTCGCTAGATACCTAGTCCACAACAGCCTCTGAAAGAAAAAAGTGGGCAAAAAGTTACGATGGCCCACTCTGTAAATCCCTAAACAGCAAAGCAATTATTGTGATAATAGGAGTTGGTTAATTAATTTGGTTAGACTTTATTGCTGTGGCTCAGCTGGTAGAGTGGACACCCACTAATCAGAAAATTGGATATCCAATCCCTGATTATGGCAGTCTACATGTCAGTATCTTTTGGCAAGATACTGAAACCCCAATTGCTTCCAATGCTGAGTTCATCGGTGTATAAATTAATTCCTGACATCAGCAGGTGGCACTGTTTTGGGTAGCCTCAGCTACCAGTATAAATGTGTGTGTGTAAATGAGTGCCACCTGTACTGTAAAATGCTTTGAGCGGTCGCAGTGACTAGGAAAGCGCAATATAAGTGCAGTCCATTTACTATTTAAAACAACCTCCCCAATTAGACTACTTTAAGATATAATGATCTGATAAAAAAAAAAGTCAGATATGAACAACTGTGCCAAAACTTTAGAAAGAATCGCTTTCTCTTCCTTACAGATGAGCTAAGAAAGTTGTAGATAATTGAAAAAAAAAAAAAATTAAGTACAGTTACTTTAGTACTGAACATAAGTACAATTTTGACTTCACTATTCCATTTAATGCTACTTTCAGTACTTTCAGAATTATGCAACTTCATGGGAAATATTGTATTTTTCTACTTCGTAATATTTGTTTTACAGCTATAATTACCAGTTAGTTCTCAGGTTGTTTTTAGATTCAAAAGTTATTATTATATAATAACATAATTAATTATAAAGTATAAAAAGCACTGCTATAGAAAAATACAGCACAAAACTGGAGCTAAATTTTATAGCTTCATTATTATTGTTCAATTAATTTCAGGGAAATATACTTTTAACTGTGGACAGCTTGCCGAATGTCTGTACTCACCTTTCTTTTTTATTTTGCCTGCCATGATTAGCTACTCTTATTGCAGTTTCAGGTTTAGCTCCAATAAGTATTACCATGAATACTAAAGGAAAAAGGTTGTTTCCTTATTTCAAAGGGAGGAATCGTACCAGTGATCTTTTTTTGTAGCAGTTGACTTTGCTACATACCAGCTACTCAAAATATGTATAGGTTGGAAAGTCTACATCTTTCCAATGTGGGATGAGTTGTGGGGAAAAGGAGTTTCCCTCATTCCTGAAATATACTTTTCTACAATTTTATTTAGTATTAATGGGACATTTTGGTCTCCTTCTCTTAATTCTTCATGATGTTTTTTTCCCTGACAAAATAAAAACTTATGTTAGATTTTAGTCCTGAGTGGTCTTACACAGTAACGTATGAGAACTGTCCACAGAACTGCCGCTGGATGACATTCTGCAGGTTGGAGTTCTTTTGCTTGGACAGAGTATCCTCCAACAGAGACAGGAAAAGTTTTGAAAACTCCTGGGCATCCTAAAAAAAAAGAAGGTTTAAATTAAATGCACTATAAAGAACATAGAATACTGATTGTGCAGCAGAATCAGCACACACATACTGATTCTGCTGCACAATCCTAAAAAAATAATTGTAAATCACCAAATACGAGCCACTACAAGCGAGTGTCAATGTTCTGTATTTGCAGAGACCATGTCCTCTGCATGAATTTCCTCTTGCATTCTGATTTTGCTGTGTTTGGGATGTTGTTCTGTGTCAGCAAAGAGCTTTTGTTCCCAATGTGAGTGAAGTACTCCCAGTCAATAAATACATGCAGGGTGCGCAGCCCATTCTCGTGCCCTGGTTGTCAAATTCTGTTGTTTTGTCACATTTTTTGGGTCCAGGAACTGGGATTATAACAGGTTGTATATGCTTTGTGGTTTTATGTGCTACCTTGACTCCCCAGCACCAAAACCTCACCTCGTGGTGGTATGCCTGAAAACACACTTTCAGCAGTAGGAAGCCAGTGCTTTGTTTTTAGCTTTAGAGCATAATCACCATGAAACACTGAAAAATTAAATACTCCTCACATTATTGGCTTTCTTGCAAGCACTGCTTCCTCTCTTCATTCACTCTCGAGCTTGCTTGACTACTGCTTCTCTCTATCTCACTGGCTCTTTAAGCCAGGGATTAGAGTCGACTTTGAGTGCTGAGGGGCTACAAACAAAAACTGACATTATATATTATACCTTTAATAGTATGGCTAATCATCTAAAAATTACTTTTTGACACTATGTTCCACTTTTAGACATCATTTTGGGCAGTGGTAACTTACCATATTTTCTGGACTATAAGGCGCACTTAAAAGCCATTAATTTTCTCAAAAAACGAAAGTGCGCCTTACAATCCGGAGTGCATATGGTTGTTCTCTGGTTGTGCTTACTGAACTCGAAGCAATTTTGTGTGGTACATGGCACTCAAGGTGCTCGGTCAAAATGTTTTAGTGCCACTTTTGTAAACTACAAAGTCGCACGGCTTGCAGCATTACGGCTACCATAGTCAGGAGCGTCGTGAAGTAATACGTACTGTTCTTTACCATAATATTTCAGTGTGTGTGTATAAGGACCCCAAAATGGCACCTGTCAAGAGACACAATTACGACACGGACTTCAAACATTTAGCGGTATCACACTGTGTTTTTTTTTGTTACATGTTACAACTTAACAAGGTCGGGAGTTATTGTGAATATGCTCATTAACGTTTAAACAATGCTTAGAGTTATTTTAAACGTGTTTCATTAAGTTTTACTGACTGTTTTGTTTTGTTGAAAAAAGATCGAAAATAGACCATTTATTGACACTGCGCCTTATAATCCAGTGCGCTCTATCGTGTGGAACATACGGTATGCGCTGTGTAAAACCTTACATTTTGATGTGAAAATAATGCAGAATTCTACAGAGACAGAAGTTACAAAAATGAACTTATCAAATTAAATATCAACAAAAAAATTTCAACAGACTGTAACAACAGCCATGTATTTACCAATTAAAGTTATGATGATTTAAGGATTTACCTGTTGCTGTCCTGTGTCCAGGCCCAGTGCCTTGACCAGCCCTGAAGGGTCGATGTATTTTCTGTTGCTGTTTTGCAGGAGTGCAAACAGATACTGCAGGTGCTCACATATGGACTGAGGCTCGTAGTCTAAAAAAGATTGAGATGTCAATTTGAGAGATTGAAATGCTTTAAAAAATAAAACACATTGACTTGAAGAGTCATGCAAGCTTCAGTCAAGCTCAAACACTTGGCTATATGTAAGGGAGTGTTCATTTCTGTCATTTTGAATTGCTGAGTATTTGACTATTCTGGGTCACTCTTAAAATACACTGAAATCTCTGACTGCAGGAAATATGTAAAAGCTTAGTATTTTTATTCACATTTTAACAGCTGTTAGGTTTTGTTATATTAACCCTTGTGATTTCAATTAGGTGGTTTTGGCTATAAAACTATTCCTACCTTGAAGGGTGTGTATAAACTACAGGTTATGAACTTTTTTTTACAATATTAAAATTAATGTAGGATATGCTACCAAGATTAACCATAAGATCAGGTCATTATCTACACCAACAAATACAAATAAACATACTTTGCTTTCCCAATCCCAAACATTCAGTTTTCAGTTATACCAGACTCAATGTTGTGTTCCTGTGCTCTGGAATTATGACACTGATAGAGGCTCCTTCGCAACTCCAGGTTGTGGAACCATACTTGCAGGAATGTGTTGACATAACATGTTGCACCGAGGTTCGTCAGACCAACAAATGTGTTCTGAAAGGTGGAAGAGAGAGAGAAAGAGAGAGAGAGAGAGACAGAGAGAAAGGAGAGAGGAGATGGAGGGAGGGAGAGGGATGGAGAGAGAGAGAGAGAGAAAAAAAAAGAGAGAAAGACGGATGTCTCTTAATATATTTTTCCATCTCTGGCTTTATGAAACTTCACAATACTTGGATAGTCCAACTACAACAGAAGTCTGATCAGAGATAAAAAAAAAAACAGATGTAAGAAGAAAAAATATTGGAAATATGTGAAGCCAATTAAAGAAATACCTTGTCTCGACGCTCTGAATTTGGGTCATCAATATTGTGGAAAGCATTTTCATCAATATCTCCAAGCCATGCCTGTTCACCAATGGCCACAAGACAGTTGGGATTGCCTTTGCAGTTCCTCCTGTAGGAGCAAATCATGATTATTTACCTTGCAACTTTACTTACACTAAACTTACCAATAACTATTTTAGAATGATATAACTATTTGTTATTTGGAGACAAAGGTCCTGTCAAACTCACTCTTTTTATATATGCAATCAAAGCTAAACAGCCTTTAAAATCAACCTTTTATTTACATTTAATATAAAGTTCAAGTAAGAAGATTTAACTCTAAATATGAGTGCTCATTGTGATACTTACAACCTGTTTGCATATAAATATACACACATTAAATATTTTTTATTATGTTCTGAATACAAGTACACAATGGCTCTTAATGACCTTTTCTACAAAGCCTGCGGAGCTGCCCTGCATGACACAGACATGCCCACAAGCACACAAGATGAACGCCATAATCTCTGAGGGCCTAGCGTTTAAGCTTGCAAACGTAAAGTCATTAAAAATATTTGCAATACAAGCACAAAAGGCACTCATTTTTAAGCCGTTTTTAGTGATATTGTTATCTTACCTGCAGTTCCCTCTCTTGCAGGCCGGGAGGTTGATGCGATATGCGAGCTCGATATGCTCAAGCTTGATTTCTTCTGGTTTCACCGTTTCCACCCAACGCCAAGCCGCTTTCTCCAGCTGTAAACGGGGCGCCATAATCCTGCGATTTAATGTTAACCACACTGTTAGTTTTATGAGTCGAATAAAGATACAATGCTGTGGCCCAAGGTTAGCCAAACTATTTCCAGATATGCTAACATAGCGGGCTAGCAGGGGCTATTATAAGTTCTTGCAGGTCAAAGCTGGGTATCTTACGAAGCAACCTAACGTTAGCTAAGATGCTACTTAAGCTAGCAGGCTACTATTAGCTTACTAATTACCTTAGTGCTCTACTGAACTTTAAAAGTCAGCATATCACATCGCGCACCGCGGCAATAAATGAAGCACTGAAATATAATAAATCACTACACACAAAATTTGCAGGATGACGCCGGGACTACCAACGTGCTAATATTAGCTAGCTAAATTAGCTAGCTAAAATGTAGCTAGCCCGACCGGCAGTGTTAGCAAGTCATTTCCCCTGCATTCTCCATTAACGCTAACTGACACTAACGTAACGAGTTTATTGTGTTAAGGTCAAATATTGTCGAACCTTTCATGCGTGCAGCTGCTTCACCAAAATATTTAATGTATTTTCACATTTTATTCACCGTTTATTTTAGATTTAGCGCCCTTACGTCAATTTATAAATAAATTATTTCTCTGCTCAAAATCAACACGACGTCAACATGTGACGTAGACGACGTCTCTTTGTTGCGACTGGAGGGAGGAGGAACCAGGGAGGAAAGGATACACACGGAGTCTCAGTGGCCACCTCTCTGTCAAAAATAAGACTAGTGCAGTATTTATCCGGAGTTATACGTATATGTGCATCTTTAGCGTATATGTAATTTAAGAGGAGGCTAGAGCTTATGTATGTATACGTCTATGCCACGAAAAGTTGAAATATTAAAGAGCGTGTGAAGCAGGAAATAAGTACAGCTACAAAGGGCAGTATAATGCCGACCACAACTACTTGTTTTGGTATTTAAAGCTGCTTGGCCTTAGTGCCCCTCGAATCCACTGGTCTAAAATGCTGTGTATGTAAATACAGCAAACAAAATTACATATTTTTATCGGCCAACTCGGAAGTAGCATCAGTTTGCCATAGATCGTGGCTGAAAATACGACCTTTGGCAATAACATTCTCATGAATTTGGTTCTGCAGGATAATTTTATATTAACTATTATTACTATCATTCTTTTCTTCCAAACACCACAAACAAAAAGCCCTCTCTACTTTCTTCTTCTTATCCTCTGCAATGCTAAACTTAAGAGTAGGATGGCCAAATTATTAGTAGGAGTAATTTGTAAATGAAATAATACTCACCACTCAATGATATCATTTGAATGGAATTTGTTCTAACTCGTGGTCTTAACCATCTGATTATTTAAGTTAACAAGGCAGGATAGTTAATTTATCATTACTTGAATTCATAATACACAGGATATTAAGTTACATTTAACAAAGTTATTACATAAGTACAACTCTTCAAAATAACGTTTGAACCATAAATGGTGTATTTAAATCAATGAATTATACTTGTCTTTATCTTGCACTCATATATTCAGTTAAGTTGGGGAAATGCTGCTTTTGTAATTCTTTGAGAGTGTAATTTGTTAAAATTCATTAAAATACTTCTCAAACAAGACAAAAAATAGACTTGAATCTGTAAATAACACTTTACTTTATAATGAGGTATCTGCTCTATTGAACATTTGGTTTCGGTTGGACATTAGGATTCTGTCCAGACCTGTGGGTCATAAGGTCACTCACCAAGGGGACAT
>JAOWBC010000710.1:1736180-1755101 GCA_028566105.1 Hypoplectrus providencianus
AAACTCCCTTAAAAGTAAGTCAGTGTCGGCGGAGCTTTCTTCAACATCTTCACATCATCGCCATCGAATTTACAACAATAATCAAAAAGATCAACAAATGTGCAAATAATGCATAACAAATGTATATGACTTTTTGGACCAATTATACAGATATCGTCCATGAGGCAAAAACTATGGGCTGAGATTAATTTAAATTAAATTTAAATTATACTGAATATGAAAATCATGGTCTGAAACTGAATGTAATGTTCTGAAATTGACTGCATTTGCTTTTAAGTTGTATTTAACATACTTGAAAATTCAACTCTTTCTTCCTTAGATTCCTTAAATTGTCATCACCCTGCTTTCCGAACCACAAACACTCCGCTGGTGAGACGCTCGAGGTCCCACTCCGTAAATCCAGCTCCTGATTCCTACAGAATGACACAAACACAAACTATTCCTGGCATCACATTTCACTGTATATAGTAACTATTCACTAATTATGTGATAAAAGTCGAAAATGAATTGGGAGCACCTGCTGCTTTGCTAGAAATTCACATGCAAGAGACCAAAGTCTGTCCGTTGATCATAATCCATAATTTAAAATGAGATTATTACCTCCAAAATCATTTATTTCTAAATGCTTAAAAACGTTAATTTTAAATGCTATTCCTTCAAATGTGTGAATTCACATAATCAGATTGACAATTCTCAATAAAGTATTTGATCAATTATTTTCATTTATTAATTGGCATTTCAAGGTGGCTTCTTTGTGGGGAAAAAATAACTAGTAACTGTGCTGGGCTTCAAGTATTATGGCTCTTATTACAGTCTATAACAACAATCCTATAATACTAGTATTATAGGACTATAAAGGGGGCTAGGATATATATCTGTGTGTCACTTCGATAAGATGTGCTGACTTACAAGATACTCCTTGATCAGTTCCTCTTTCTTCCAGAAAGATGATGAGGGCTTTCAGGACACACTCCCTCTGAAGATGGATGTCCTCAGTCTAGTAAAAAATAATTATTCATATTTTTTCAAATCTCTGGGGAAATTCATATACAGTGAGGTATAGGAATGGATGTTGTTAAGGTGTTTATCATTATTTATTTAAGGCTGTAATTGGTTGTTTCTTTTGAGTTTTCTGAGGGAAAAAATCCACAAAATGTACCGGATATAGAAACAAGAGTAGACATTTCTCAACATTACCTATCTCGATGATACTGCTAAAATGCTCAAAGGCATCTGAGGTAGTACACAATACAAATATACAACTTCAAGTTATGAAATTAAAAAATCAGAATCCCTCAAGAGAATTACAAACTCACCCACTGAACACCAAACAAATGTTAACTTTAGCAACCGGTTGTTGCTATGTTAGCTCTGAGCTAAGTTGCTAAATAAGTCTTGAAAGCAAAAGTGGAACCTAAGACTGACCAAATGTTGACTGAAACCAATTCAAGTGGATGAGTTTATGTCTAACATAATAAATTTGGCTTATAAAAAATACTTTGGTAGTGTGATAGACCTATCTTGCTGAGTGGAATCCGTTTGTTGAACAAAAATGGCGACTGAACTTGTAAGGGAGAATCTGAAAAAGGGCGTGGCCTTCATAGAGGTAATTGACATCTGATGAAAATAACAGTAAAAACTTAATTTACCTGCTTTTACTGAAATAAGTAGAGTAACTTGAGAGTGCAATGTTTAATTCAAAATTGAAATAGTCAACAAATGTAGACTACCATCACCAAAGCAAAAAAATTGAAGGAGAGTCATTCAAATCATTACATGACTTCAACTATGCTCAAATTCAGTTTTTTAATGTGTACACAGATTAGCTAGTTTATCAGGTGTACCTGATAAGCTAGCTAACCAGATAGCAGCTGGGTTTGAATCAAGAATATTTTGGAAGTCAACCATCAACAAGAATGTTGACAGAATTAACTATGTCCACTTTTAAACCTGTATAACATGACTAGAGATGCTGTTGTGGACCTGCATGAACAAATGATTGCCACTTCACTAATAATTACCAAAACAGAGTAGCTCTAGAGTTCCTCCTAGCTGAAAGAGGTGGTGTGTGTGTTATGTCAAGATTGTTACTCGATGAAAGCTCATGCCTAATACATTAGTATTATTCACACACATAGAGACGCTGTGTTACTTATTTGTTCTTATTTACTTATGTTATAATTTGTTCATCATAATGTTGAATCAAATTGTTTATTTTCAGAGTTGTGATCAGTTGAGATAGGAAGGATTTGTTCCAGGGCTTGAAGAGTGCTTCTTATCAGAAGGTTTTATTAATTAGATTATTTACTTTATTGATTTCTTTAAAAGTTGATTTGTGAACGCATGCGTTGTTTAGAATTTCCACATGCCTGTGCAAGGAAGAATGCTTGTTGCCAATCGCAAGGAAGAATGCTCATGCCTAACGTGCACACATATAGAACAGTACTGACTGCAATGAAGACCAGTTTACATCTACTTTTAGATTTATATTCATGATAATTTTGTTTGCAATGAGGTTTGTTGATATACTAAATTATATCTATTATTTGCAACATGTCTCGAAGTGGTATTCACCTGCATTTTGGGACCTGTCAGGATAATCCCTGCCAGCAACTTTGACACAAGTAATGTAGCATCCCAACTTGCATTTGCATGGTTTGTGGAATAATGCACAACATGAACCAGTGGCGTAGGCAGAAATGTAAAACAGTGTGGACCTTTAGTGAGAGAGTGTGGACCTTTTTTTTTCTTTCTTTTTTTCTTACTCTAAAACCCCTTCATACGAGGCAGCAGGTCGTTATATGTTATGTTATTAGAGGGAACAAGATATTAAAAATAAATAAATAAATAAAATAAAAAATAGAATAATAATTTTAAAAAAAGGCCATTGGAAGTGCACATTTAGTGCAAGTTGTGCAGTAGAATAAATGAATGAAATAGTAATGAATTATACCATAGAGAGTAGCCCAGCTATAATTCAATAGTGAACAGTTCACCATTGACCAGTAGGGGGAACCATTCCCTTGGATTCACGAATACAGGCAAGAATGACAAGGTGGTAGGTCTATAGGCCTATGCAGACCCGTTTTTGGAATACTTTTGAAAGTTTTTTGTATTCAGATGGTACTTGCAGCTTCTGTGCCTTTCACAAGCCTGCCTTATGTGTTTCCAATCTTTATACCCGTTTTATACTTAACAAGCAGCGGTCCTGCATTTCACTCGGGAAGTGGCGGCAGGCTTTGCAAATGATTGCATCTCTTGAAATGCTGTACTCGAGAAACCTAAACTCCTTGTACCACTTCACAGAGAAAGACCTGGCCTTACCGTATATAACGGTGCGTGGGAACTCCTTAAGATCGGGTTGGGTAGCCGGCTCGTGCAGGGCCGACAGGTCTTCAGGTAGACTGCTGGGCTGTGCAGAAGGATCGCTATGCATGGGGGGAGTGGAACGACTTGGATCTGGCGACAACGAGCGCGAGCTTGATACCTGGACCGGGTTATCATTGTCTGTTCCCTCCGTGGGGGCTAATTTTAACCTCTTGGAAGGATTGCTGAAAAAGGATGACGACGATGTCTGTTTTGACATTTTCTACTGAACTGCTAGCATTTTCTTTCGGCAAAACTTCCGAGTGTTGGCATAGCAGCAACGGATGTTTATTTCTTAGGCTACCGCCTATCAGTCCCGTTTTCCCCGATCAAAATGATGCGCAGGAAAGTAAACTCTGACAAAACATATAGCATAACTTCTGTAAAAAGTTGTAATATTTAATACTGCATTCAAAGTGTAGGCTATATATGTTGTGTGACATTAAATATGACATTATGGTTAGAAGCTCGGGGTGAGCCAGCTGTCAATCATTCTGTTTATCATAGCGTCACTGGTCCACCCTGGCCCTTATTTCCCTACGCCCGACATGAACCGATCAAAAAAAAATGCGGGGGTAGAAATGTGTGGCATCATTGAGTTAGTCACAACCGATCTTTATAGAGTCAAAGTTAGGTCATTAATCCACTGCGAGACATTGTTTTACGCGCAGATATTTATCAGCTGGAGTGGGCTTTTTGCGCGCGTGTAGAATGATTTTTGACCAATGGGGGCGGAGCCACTGGACTTTGCTTGACAACTCTTAGAAAGCCCGGGGTTGCCAGGTTGCGGAGTTTCATGTAAAGGACACCACCTTTCCGAAGACAGTGGCTGCAACGTCAAGAGTACAGCCGGAGTCCAACCCAATTCACGGTAAAGTTGTCCACAGAACATTTTCAATTTTCGCTAACATCTTCAACATTTAAGCAATCCTTATAGCCCAGGATGTCCTGAAAAAGGCGTTTATTGCTTGACGGTGCATTACAGGGTTGATGTTAAACAAGCTTTATTACCTATTACATCATAAATCCAATGGTCCATGCTGCAAATGAAATGAGCCTACCTAGCCAACTAAACTGCCGTTAAAAAAAAAAAAAGAAAAAAAAAAGACAGGTTTACTAGTTTTTGGCAGCTACCTTCTACTTGAAAATGTTTGCATGTTAAATGTTATAGCATCAGATTTGACCGATTTAGTGAGTGATAATAGTGATATTTGACAGATTTGTAGTTAGCTGGTGTCGTGTGCTGTGTAGTTGATGATGAGATGGAGCGAGCGGAGGTAAGATGTATTTAGGTAAGATATGTTAATATGGTAATGTCAAAATGAATAATTACCTGTGAAATCACACAGCTGAGGTTGTGCTAAAAACGATACAAAACAAGTTAAAGTAAACATTTTTTAAGGTAATATATAAAAAAATAAATTTAAAAGTAGTCTAGAAAGGCCAGTTATACCCTGGACTCCAAAGGGTTATTAATTAGTATTTAAAGAAAAAATGTAAAGCTTACATGTACATTGTTTTTCAGTTTTACAAAGGTGTGATCATTGTTTGCGCTGGCCTCTAGTGGATCCAGGACTTTGAGTGTGGCTTGTCTGAGTGAGGAGATGAATGACCGAGGCCCCGCCCCCTGCTCGTGAAGCGCAGCAGCCTCCCTGGAGCAGTCAGGTATTCCACCGGTACCTCAGCCAGAGCAGCTCGGCACCGCTCCTCAGGTAAAAAACTTCTTTCATTATACTTTCACGACCAAAGTAATTCACTTTAGTGAAATATATTTTGCAATTAAGTCGACTCTTTTCGGTAAGCTATGGATATAGTGTTAGCTTTGGTTTAGAAAAGGTTGACAGCACTTTTTATCACATTATCGGGTTTAGACATGCTTTACACGGTTTGCTGCGGTGTAGTATATTTGTTGTTTGGTTTTGGGCATCTCTAAAGGACAAAACAGCTAATGCAAGTATATGTTGAATATTTTTTAAACTTTTACCCCCTGAATTCTGGGTTTCCTGCTTAACTTTATGCCTTTTTTCTCAATAATGGTGAAATGGTTAAAGGTCTCAGCAACCTGAAAGGCCACAAGGAACAACTAGCTATTGATAGAAATGAACAAATTATTAAAGGGACTCTGTTCGACCCTATGAGCATAAAACTTGAATGGTGAGCCTGTACTTTTTTTTTTGTCTTCTAACAAAATTCAAATCGACTTGTAATAATTCAAATCATTATACAAAGTATATGGAATTAATGTATATACAAAGTGGTTGTAGAATAACTTGTGGTTCATATGATCAATGTTTTTTATGTGATCATAATGTAACTCAAAGAAAACTTCATAATTTCGTCTATCAATCTTTGTATGGTATATACTACCATAATATTGGCATTTTTTATATTCTTAGCTGGCCAGAGTTCATTGGCTTTTTAAGGCCAGGATTAGAAAACGACCCAGTTTTTGCCCTGTCAGGGAATCAGCCACTAATCTGTTCCCACAACAGAGACAAGGGATGAGTACAGGTGAGGAGAAGGAGGAAGGGCTGTGAAGATTAACTAACCACTGCTTTTTACCTCTCTAATCCACTGCCGTTTTGAGTCTTGTGCAACTGATAGGTACAAGTAGGCTTTACCTAGCAGGCACTGATCTTAGTCATGGACATGCAACTGTTTATGTAAGCAGAACATAACGGGAAGGTGGTGTGACAAGGAAGGGAAGGGTTTATGTCTTCTATATGACATTTTTAATAATGTATGTTTGGCCATTATGGTCAGGGTTAAAGCCAGGATTTTGAAAATACCTTGTCATTAAAAATCGGCTTTTAAAGGTTTGACCAATAATTATACTGTTCAAAGAAGGACATCTAAGTGTCTTCCAAAATCCATATGATTTTTCCTAAAATAACTCATGAGGTATTTTTTCGGATTTATGAAGACTACAGACACAGCTTTCAAAGTATCAAAATAAAGCAAACTGAAGATAAATTCTAACTGAAGCAGTGGATTTGGCTGTATTTTTCAGAATTTGATATTGCAGGTAAAGAAGGGTTAATAAAACTATCTAGTAACGTCATAGATGTAAATGGCAACCATTGTATGCAACCTGTGTATGCAGTTAACTCAATTTGTGGTCTTCACAACTCTTTATATCACCCTTGTTTTAAGGATAAAACATCTTTGCTGAATTTCAAATCCCAAATCTACATTTTGCATGAAGAAACAACATGTTACTGAATACAAATTTTATGAATATCTTACTTTGACTTCACAGTTCAGAAAAAGGGAAAGAGGAAAAACGTAAGAGAAATTAAGACAGCATCTATTTTTGGCAACTTAGTCATGTTTTGTGACAGTACAATAAGCATCTCTCAAGTGCTAGTCTCAAAATAGGGTGTAAATATAACAGCAATACATTGGAATAAATAAAAACAATAAATACAAAGCAAAAACATGTAGGACATTATTCAATATAATAAACACATGTAGTACTGTGCAAAGCTGTGTGCATTGACTTTTCACCTGTATTCCTCATTTATGCAGCACACTTTATTGTCTTTTTTAATTTTTTTTTTTTGTCTTTTGGTGACAGAATTTGAAAGAAATGGAAGTGTCAGGCCTAATTTTAAAATTGGCCCAAGAGTCATTCAGAAAGTGTCTAATTGCAATAACAGCTCCTAAATCTATGAAAAAATGATTCATGTCAACATTTTACAGACCTTAAATGCTATTGAGCTTGTTGTGTAGAAGGTATTACAGTTATAGTAGAGCAAGTATAGGATGCAATTACTTCACCAACCTCACACAAACAATTTGGTAAAACAGAAAATCTCCTCCTTTCATAATTTCCCTCCTTTAATGCACAAGTTGGGATCAATTTAAAAGCAGGTAATTTTGGTTTAAGCCTAACCTCCCACTATGTGCCATGGTTACTGGTCTCCATAGTGAGTCTGATCATTCTGGCCTTTTTGTATGGATACCTGATAATTGTTAATGGGCTGCCAGACATGTAAGAAGCCATCAGTTATCTGCACATATACTTGACTAGCCAGCAGCCGTATATTACTATATTACTGTTCTGATCAGTCACAGACAACACTATGGGGTTGAGGCTTCACAGTCTTTATCTATTGCAATACATGTATTTAACTTGCTCTGTACAAATGCCAGCCCCTAGAGGAGGATCCCTCCTGTGGTGCTCTCCCTGATGATCTTTTTTTGTTTTCCCATTTCATGTTTTTCTTGTCCAAGAATATGCTGTGAAACCCTGAGAGGGAAAATTGTTATTTTGAACTATTGGGCTGTATAGAAAATGTAATTGAATAACTCCACCTCCCATAGGTAAGGTCAATTATCTCTCTATATACAGATTTTTTCTTGTTTTTGTTCTTGGGTTGTTTCATGAATGTCATGAAATATGAAGTTGATAAATGGTCATTTAGTGGGGGATCTTCTGCCATTGAAACATAGTTGCAGGTCATTTTGACCCATACGTTTACACAAGGTGAAACTCTTAAAACCTTACTCCAAGATGCTCAAGTTCAAAGAATGATGTATTTTAAATGTGGATGGGAGACATGTCAAAGTGTGTGCACATTACTTTTGGCCAGAATTAGGCCAAAATAAAATAATTCCCTGATTTTTAAAGTAACAGCACTGGTGGCTTACCAATCTTGACTTGATGCATGATGATGTTGTTGTTTTTTGATTTTTTAGAAATCATAAAATTATTATTGTTATCTGTGCTTCAGGATTCTACGGCAACGTCAGAGCCAAGATGGGGCGGAAGGACATCATCTGCAGCTGGAAGAAAAGCACCAGTAACATCAAAGATGTGTTTGACTTCAAGGGGAAAATGGGATCGTAAGTACTGCTGTTATAAAGCCAGAGAAGAAAAACAAATGGTGACTGCTCTGTGTGAATACACAGGTCAAGGCTCAGTGATGTTATTTTCAGCCTGCAAGTTCTGTAGTAACTAGATGAGACAATTTTAGAGAAGATTTAAGAAAAATTGTCAACAGTTTAGATAATTGGAACTTTTCATAAGAAAAATGGCAGATGCCAAATGCTGTTTTCTGCCTCTGCAAAAGAGATCAGAGCTGTCCTATGTTTCCTTACTTTTAATCACTTAAACCTGAACATATTTTGGGTGAAAGATCAACTAAACAAGACAACAACATTACCTTAAGCTTTGGCAATCGTTTTACTTTTCACTGTTTTCTAATTGTAAAGATCAAATTATTAATGGTTTGATTGAAAAAATAATCTGCAGATGAACACATTATAAAAAGATACTTTGCAGCCCTACTTGGCTGTTGATATAATTTGTAGTCATATGTGGACCAATGAGACAGAAATAAGTCTGTCAAGTTTACTCTCATCCACACTGTGGTGGGGATGTTCAACTGTCTACATGTCGCACCAGGCTACACCAGACTGCTATTTGAAAACTTATGCAAATCATAGTGGCTTAATTGTAGGAATAGTCATTTGATAGAAACTTGACTTTCCCCAGCAACCTTTGTGTCAGCGTGTCTTTGTTAGTGAATAAATACTATGAACCATAATCACTGGTGGGAGACAGGTCTTGGCGCAGACCCCAGCATGATTTCAGCTAATGTTTTACAGTACCTAAAATAATTTGGATAACTTTAGAGGGCTGTCACTGAACGAGGTGGGTGGTAGGGGGGACCTGTCAGTGTCTTAGTTACTGTGCTGAGACTGGCCTACGGGCTGAGGATAATCCCTTCCCTCATCTCTGTGAGGGCTCTTTTATCAATGGAGCCTCTAATGCTCAGTGCTTGAATTGGGGGAAACACTTGGGATTGTTGGGATCCTTTTCAGCTTCATTTTGGTAAATTCTTTGTAGCCATTTTACCAATGATATCTATGTATTTAACAGTGTGAAAAAAATGAATAAGATATTTTTCACAGATAATAATAATGAAGAGCTTCCTTGACAATTCTGTTTGTTAAAAAACAAAAGAAAAATGTCTAATAGCTGCTGTGTGTTGAAATGCACCACAAACAGGGTATAACTCGCTGAACAATGTAACTCAAAGACAAAGCCATTTCAACCACCTTACTAAAAAGTAAATATTCATTTATTTCTTGTTAATATTAAAGTTCCAATACAAATTCACAGCTTAAGCCTAAATGGTTTGTACTGACTAGTATTTCCAATTGTGTGCCATGTGTATTTAATACAGAGCAGACCAGAACATTGCTCTAAAGAGAAATGAGAAGAGGCGGTGTCAATTCATTCTTTTTTGATATCACAGTTATCTGAAGAGCTAATTTTGTGGCCTAGTTTAATATTAACTATCATTCTCACTTTCTCATGTCATCAAGATTTGATCTGATAGTAATGATTAAAATTGAGATCTATTCAGAAAATGGTCAGGACACCCGGCTCTTGATTTAACTGAATATTCTACATTATTGTGCTACATTATGCACGAAATACACTTGATGAGCATTTATTTAATATACACACGTTGTAAAACACACAATGTAAAAAAAATCTTTAGTGATTATCTTAATTTTCCAGAGAGCACCAAATCTAAAACAAACAAGCCATAGAAAGAGTTATGTGCTTTTCTGTATAATTTTAAGGAACGTAGTGAGACGAGGTCAGCTTTGAAGAACTGATTAGTACGATCATCAGTTACAAGTATTGCTTCCTCAGGGCCTGCAGGCTGCCTGTCCTGCAGTCTCAAAGCTGCTTAAAGGCTTCTGTCTCTGACTGCCTGTGAATGAGTTAGGCTGGTGTGTGTGTGTGTGTGTGTGTGTGTGTGTGTGTGTGTGTGTGTGTGTTTGTGTGTGTCTAAAGTTCTTGAGCACTGACGTCAGAACAGTGAAGGAACATCCTAGCACCACTGCATTATAGGATTAACAGTCTGACTGACTATATTGGTGAATGAGTGTACTGAAGCTGTATGAAGGGAGTTGGTGTAAGCAGGTGCAGGTCGATGTTTGTGCTAACATGAGACAGAAACGTGTCTGAGTTAACATATGTGTTACCTTGCAACTTGATTAGTGATGGGCTTACAGGGCACACACAAGTAGTAAATAAGCAGATGGTTATTATCACCATTGTGTTCAAGCCAAGTAAGTTTTTTTTCATTAAAATGTGAGGTATCATGCTCTTAGGACAGTTACAATCCACTGAAGACTTCTGATTTTATTGTGCTTTAATGGAGGATGAAATATGTTCCATAATTGTTATTAACTTACTGTTTATCCTTTTGGTTAAAAATGCAGGCTCGGCTGTAACTTTCAAAAAATTGTAGTATTAATATAAGAATAACTAAAGAGTCTATCCATACTTGAGAACATATATATAGTTTATTATAATAGCAACAAAACATACAGTGTATACCATGTATACTGGAGTCTCCCTTATTGGGCATTTTAGGTCAGAGCTGCACTATCTGACTGGCCGCCATGTGACGGAGAAGCTGCCATGCTGATAGCAAGCCAATACTGTCATTAACTGTTTGTAGACATAGCAGTTTGCACTGCAATCTCAACTTTACAAAACATCAAAAGCATTGTCACTTTTTAATGATGAGCTTCCTGAATAATAAAAACATATTTGCAGGAGCTACAACATAAATACTCAGATTATATAACCTCACAAAATGAACCTTGCCCACACTTGTGAAATTCCAGTCGACATAAATAACTAATAATTTATGTAAATTCATTTTAGAAGTATTTGATTTAAATATTTGCACCTTTGTAATATTTATAATCGCATACTCTTGTTTCTTGGCTTCTCTTCGTGGAAACATTCCTTCATCTAGAGCCCTGCACTCCCACGGGAGTCCCGCGGGACTCGCAGGACCCAACGCAAAGCAGTGCGGCGCGGGACAAATTTGGAAAGCTCATTGCGGGAGGGAGAGTGCGCAGTGCGGGAGCGGGCGGGAGCGGTGATAAGCGGCAGTCCCGCGAACTAAAAACATATTTAAAAATAGATAAGTTATTAATTATTAATCTATGTCTATCATATATATAGCACATTGTGCTGGATATTGTATTTGGTAGCCTAGCCTATTATTAAAAACATTTTGAAATTTCTACATTTGCGGATGTGTATTCTCGCACAGGTTTCCGATTCCGTTCTGCTCTTCCGTGTTATGGCTCTTCCGCTCTGCTCTCCAATCATGGCGGAAGAGCACCTCTACCTTCATCTTATACCAGCAGGATGAAAATAATCAATTTCTGTGTTGTAAAAAAAAATTACATATAAAGAAATAATAGGAAAGCATTTCAACTTGAAGAGAAATCGTGCTATCACTTTTAACTCATTAATACCAAGGTTATACAACGGAACCTAGTGGTATTTGAACTGTGGTGTGAATATCATAAGAGAAATTTCTGACCTCCTTACTGGTTTTAATTCACCATTCTGTTGTATAAAACAATGCAATTATGCCATGTTTACATTTTATCCGTGCCAAGAATTGCCAGTGCTCTGTGAACTGATGTCTAGGTATAATCCTTTCAGTGCAGACCTCATTTATTGGGGTCCCATATGTTTGTAAGCAAGTCAGAAGAGAGCAGTCCCAACATAATTGTTATAAAGTCAGTCTAAATCCATGTGTTGCCAAATAGACAAGCAAATGGCTCGATAACTGTCTGAAATAAGAGACGAGACCAAAATAACATAAAAAGTAAAGTATTTCAGTGACGATAGCAAATGTTATATCCTTTTAGTGAAAAAGTTATGTTTGTTATGCTAATGTGTGCCCCTCAGAATACGAGAGTCATTGTAGGTAATTAACTACCGGTAATCAGATTTTTCCAATTTTACAATAACAGCTATAAAGTTAAGTTAAAGGAGTTAAAGGCAAGTGAGCAAGAAGGATCGCTTTCATGCCTAGAAATAAAATGCAGAGTTGTATTTAAACAAAAGGGGAAGTATTGATCATGTTAATAATTATATTATTGTTAATAATTTTAATAGATAAAAATATATTTTAAAAAAAAGTTCTCAGCCCACCAGCCCAGTGTAGGCTCACAACTATATCTTCCAGTCTGCCTGGTGTGGATTTTCAGTCTGTTAACAGTGAGCACCCTATAGCTTATGTGTGAAAAAAGCTGCTTGTAATTGTATCTATGACAACATTAAATTACCTTAACTTTTTGTTCACCATATTTGAGAGACATCTACAGAAGTGATGCATTTTGATGAATGTGTCTCTTTCCTCACCAATTTTCCACAGGGGGTCATTTTCAGAGGTGTTTATGGTGAGAGAGAAGCAAACAGGAAAACTGTATGCACTGAAATGTCTGAAGAAGAAATACCTCGCTCACAGCAACCTCGAAAATGAAATCAACGTACTGAGAAGGTAAAACACACAAATACTGTTAACATGAAATATTAAGGACAGCAGAGAAGCCTCAACCTCCTTTTTACTATTTCAGGATACAGCATGAGAATGTGGTGGGACTGGAGGATTTCTATGAGAGTCGAACGCACTATTACCTGGTCATGCAACTGTAAGTTCACTTGTAAACTGCATTATTATCATGTAGTGTGATACAACCTGACAATAAAAACAATATGAGGGGGCTTTTGGCATATATGAATTACTCAAGTCATGTCTTGGCATTAAGTTAAGAAATATTTAAGACATTACAAAAGAAATACACACAAAGAATCTCACATGTTTTTTGTTTCCGCTTGTTCCATTCTGTTATGAAACTCCTTAACACTGTCACAGGGAAGTTCACAGGGTAGGATCCAAGTGTGAGACAGCGGGGTGAGCGGGGCTCAGAGGAGCAAGCACAGACAGGATCAAAGGCTGGCAGCAGGTTGACTACCAGGAAGCAGGCAGGATAGCGAAGTTGGGGACGGAAGGCATGTTGGTCCAGGGGCAGAGCAGGCAGACGGGAAACCAGGGGAGCAAGCGAACAGTCAGGAGACAGACAGGCAGTAATGGACAGGGACGGAAGGCAGGTTGGTCCAGGAATGGAGCAGGCAGTCAGGAAAACCAGGGAATAGAGGTCAGCGACAGGCATTCAGTCCGTATTTAAATGCTGGAAAGTCTTGCAGGAAGCGAAGGAACTATCTGGCAGTGATTGTGTGTAGGAGTGGAGCTTATATGACCGGGGGTGATTAGCAGGATGCAGGACAGGTGTGTGATTAGCTGATGAGGCACAGGTGTGTTGCTGTAGAGAAACTAGGTCACCACGATGTGATGGTGACAAAAACACCGTTTCCAACTTTTATTTTCCCTGTAGCTTTAAAACTGAAAAAGAAAACCATCAGAGCCCACAGTAATATACATTCTCTATCAGATTGTTTGTCCTTTTTTTTGCATGTCTAAATGTGTAAATATATGAAACCCAGAGTTACTTTTTTGTGACTGTACCATTTCATCAAAAGTTTTATTGTTTTTTATGCATCATTTTACACAAATCTCCCTTAAAGTCATCCTGCAATATTACCAAATACAGGATGTTCATTTCGGAATTATGGGATTTTTAAATGTAAGGCAAAGTTCAGAAGTTTTACAAGCTGTCAACAAAACTTCCTGGTCCAAGAAACCTCCTTGTCCAGGTGGCGGGTCAGGGGGAGGGAACAAGATTCCCTGAAAACTAGAAACATTGACAATTGAGCTGATTTGTGTGTTTGTGTGTGTGTGTGTGTGTGTGTGTGTGTGTGTGTGCGTGTGTGCGCGTGCAGGGTGTCAGGCGGGGAGTTGTTTGACCGCATCTTAGACAAGGGGGTTTATACGGAGAAGGATGCCAGCACAGTGATCAGACAGGTGCTGCAAGCTGTCAGCTACCTGCACGAAAACAGCATCGTACACAGGGACCTTAAGGTAAGACACACACACGTATGCATGCACACACTCAAAAAAGATGAAGAATTGGCCAGAAATAAATTCAAAAGTTTAAATTACCAAAACACATTGTAATTACTTGTAACTGTGTACTTTAAATCCATTACACTTTACATCCAAATAATAAACAATCCAGTTTTACAATACATGTAGATTATGTTCTCTCTTTCTTATGGTCTACCATTCTATTTTTCTGTCTCTGTTTCTGAGCAGCCGGAGAACCTGCTATATTATAATACAGATGAGAATGCCAAGATAATGGTCAGTGACTTTGGTCTGTCTAAGACGTTGGAGCACGGTGTGATGTCCACAGCCTGTGGTACACCAGGATATGTTGGTGAGTTACTGGAGAGGGCATGCACATATACACACGATGCTCAACAAGACCATCCTGGTCTGCCATTCCTCAAATACACGTTTCAACCCATCACTGTTCAGACCCTTCAGTTTTTCTGTGTTCACAAGTCCGAGCAGTCCCATGCTGTCATTCCTGGTCCCCAGCCTCCCCCAGGTTGCATGATAAATGATTTGGAAGTTATACGTTAAAGATCTTTTTCTACAGTTAATCTCAGTCAGGCAAGCACTAGTTTATTTCCTCTACCTGTTTGGGTTTGGAAGGATTGCCTGCCTACCAGGTGGTGATCAGTTGAAAGCCCTTTTCCTCTCTTCACTCAGGTGCCCAGATCTTAGAGCCACAGATATGTTATTAGTCCATAAAGTCAGTCATCCATATTAAGCCTAAATTTTCCTAGTGCAAATGTACTGTCCCTTCCTGCTAGAGATTCTTAGGAGTCCAGATACTTCAAACTGCGGTTTGTTGCAACACTGCTTGTCAACAGCAGCACATCAGCTTTGAACCATTCATGCTGGGTCTGTGAGCTGCTCTATGTGAAGCCACTCCTGTGGGGTCATTTTATTCTTCGCAGCTATCATATTCAGTGACATATACAAATATATATTTTTTTAACTTAACAAGTAAATACAAAAAAACCTATGCATGTGGATCAATAGATCAGCAGTGAGGTGGGACATACATGTGGTGTGATAGGAGTAATACAGATGAATATGATGAAAGTAACTATTAAATGATAAAACTGAGGCCAACCAAAAGCAGTGGCTGTGGAGGAGTGTGAGAAAGAGCTGAGGCCACCGCTCCTGTTTATAGCCTCAGTGCTGATGATGGGTGGCTTCAGGTGTGATGAGCCTCCTGTCACTTCTCTACCACTCTGCTGGCTGGAGGACTGGCATTACGTGTGGCCCCTCCTACACAGGAAGACAATCACAGCACAGCACAAACCACACAGCAGGCATCACAATTATCATACCATTACATTCTGGAGCTGGAAATAAAAAGCAAGGAGATAATGGTTGGATTTTAAATCCCAGTACAGTTAAGTATTTTATGATTCACCATCACAATAATCCAAACAAAATGTTAGAGGACATCCATGGTAAAAGTAGTACTTTAGAAAAAACTATTTGTGTTATGTTAGCAGCATAACAATTGTGTCCCATTCTACAGCACCTGAGGTTTTGGCCCAGAAACCCTACAGCAAAGCAGTGGATTGCTGGTCCATTGGTGTTATCACTTACATTCTGTGAGTAAATCTTTGGTTCTTGAATAATAATATAGCACCTTACACGACAGTTCATAAGTTATGCAGTTAATACATCATTTTTTTCCATTAGTTTGATACAACTTGATTTTTAGGATATCCAAAATTAATTAGTAATTTATATTATAGAATAGTATTTTTAAAAAAAGTTGTTGTTTCTGTGTTGCAGCCTCTGCGGTTACCCTCCATTCTTTGAAGAGAATGAGACTCGTCTGTACTCAAAGATCATGAAAGCTGAGTATGCCTTTCATTCACCCTTCTGGGATGACATCTCTGAGTCAGGTAGGAAAACTGCTGATAATCTTGTGCATCTCAGTCCCAATCTCAGCACTTTTCCTCTTTTTTTGTAACAGTTTCTCTTGTAACATTTGTGACAATACAGTATACATAGTTTGTAGGGCTTTATAGTGCTTTAGAGATAATTTCAGATCATTCTTAAACTCCCTGGCCGTAAAATTTACTGCTGTGGTACACCTGTATATTTTCATCTTCAGATGCAGCAGGCAGCTCTTTTCAGCTAAAAAATCTCTATAAAGAGCAGGTTGACAAAGCAGTAGATACTAGCTTGTTGGCATGATAGAGCATTTTGCAACTAGGAAATAACATTTATCACTTGAAATTATATTCTTCAGCTGATCAGATACACAACTCCAAACAAATGATGAATGATAAAGTATGTTGTTCTGTAACTGTCAAATGTGTAAATAAAGCAACTTTTTTACTTTAACTCGTTTCTCAGAACATACGAATCATGCCCAAATTATCAACATTCTATTGTGGATAACTAGATCATCTGCGTATGAAGAACAATGCCGAGGTCTCCATACCTATAACAGGATATGTTGTATGTCAATGTAGTTTTCACTTGTCTGCTGCCCCCAAGTGGACAAAACATTACCTATTGCAGGTTTTTTAGTACTTGTCTTGTCTTGGATTTGCGAAGACAACCTTGAGATGGTTGCTGACTTGAAACAGAAAGTTGGCTATCTTACCATCTAAAATATTCAAAAACGAAATTTGCAGTCAAATTTTAATTTTTGAAACATTGTTTTATAAAAATGATTGCAGTGTTGTGTGTGTGTGTGTTTTGAAAGAAATAGGTGTGATGTAATTTTACTGAATAGGGTCAACAAGTGTCTGAATATTCACGTAGTATATTCACAAATCTTCCCTTAAAACACATTCAGCTCTAGTTGTTTCAAGAAATTTGACAGAAAGGTGCCATTTCTATAAATAACCACAGTGTTAGTGTGCTTTTATGGATCAGGATGTGTTCATATAGCCCTAAGGCTTAACCTCATATAGACCAGGACACCTCCTTACATCATCCTTACATCATCCTTTTCGAATTAGATCAGGGCCAAATAAGGACTGTAGAACCTATATGGGCAAGGAACGTTTCTTGCATGCCTGAGAGATTAATTAATTAGCTAGCATTAGACATGACAAATGTCCTCCTAACCCACAAAAAAGATGTTGGACTTGATCCTTTTGGTGACTGACTACAATACAGTACTCAATGCCTGAATGCAAAGAAAAAAAATTTAAATAGTGACACACTAATAATTTTAACTATTTATAACTCCAAATGAGACACAAAATTATTATTATTAACTTTTTTTTCCATTATAAAAAAAAACAAAATATTTTTGTTAACTTGCATGAATAAAATATAACTAAACAATGTTCCTTGTACGGGCACAGTACACTTGGAAATGAATGAATTAGCCTTGTGAATGCAGGTAGTTGCAGCTGCCGATTATGTTAACATTTGCATTAATAGTACAATTAATCAAAGCCACTGACTGATTGATGTGCCACAAGTGGTTCCATGAAATTTAAATACCCTTAAGAGGTATAACAGTGTATGTTTTCAGTAGGCAAAAGTACTCAATTGTTATCAGAAACTGACAGAAGATTTTGCCATTTCTCAACAGCCAAAGACTTCATCAGGAATATGATGGAGAAAAACCCCAAAAAGCGCTTCCTAACTGACGAGGCACTCAGACACCCATGGTTAGTTCACAAGCACGCACACACACACACTAGAATGCACACAAATACGTGCACACAAAGTTTTTCTTGTCCTTGAAATGAACTAATACCAGTGACTTGATTGCAGGATTGCTGGAAACACTGCTAAAGATGTGGACATTTATCAGTCTGTGTGTGAACAGATGGAGAGAAACTTTGCCAAATCCAAATGGAAGGTAACTGACACTGCTGCTTGCTTGCAGACTACTACATACTTCCAGTACATTTGCTTTTCTCATTTTTGAAACCAATATAAGCTGAGCTAACCATGTAAAGTGCAAAAAAAAAATAAGTATGTGGCCATATTTTAGTTAAATGTAAGCATATGGAACATTCCGAACAGACTGACAAAAGTGTATTTGCAGCAGAAGTGGTTTGATTAGTTTTTATACCCATTCTAGTATTTTCTTACACCATGACAATTTCTCATCACGACCAAAAAAAAAAAAAAAATGGAATATTCTATACTATAATGGAAATTCCAGTTTAAGTTACAATGTTCCCAGGCAAAATAATATGGTAGCTAAAGGTTCAAATACAATAACAAATGTAATCATGTGATGTACTTTATTGTTTGGGTCGCCCACTGATCGGAAGGTCGGTGGTTCGATCCCTGACCATGGCAGCCACATGTCGAAGTATCTTTGAGCAACCCCAAATTGCTCCCGATGCTGCGTTCATCGGCGTGTGAAAGTGTTTCCAATGGGTGGCAGGTGACACCGTGTAGGGTAGCCTCTGTCACCAGATTGAATGTGTGAATAAGCGCAGTCTGTAATGCAAAAGCGCTTGAGTGGTCACAAAGACTAGAAAAGCTCTATATCTACATTTACCATTTACCATATGCTGTGAACTGTATTGACACTGTACAACTGTGAAATCTTTTCAGCACTATTGCATTTGATATATTTACATTTTGATAATTTGACAATTTTACATGTAGTTACAATGCTTATAAACTATCATTTTTTAGGTCAAGTAAAGTTAGTCAGAGCTTTATTTGTCCCCGTGGGGCAATTGTGCTTGCATTACATCCGCTGGCACAGAACATAAACACATATGACACA
>JAOWBC010000710.1:1845924-1858328 GCA_028566105.1 Hypoplectrus providencianus
CCTTGGGCTCAGCCGCACCTCTGGTGAAAATTTCAGGTCAATCCGTCCATAACTTTTTCTGTAAACTTGGTCACAGAAAGACAAACAGACAGACAAACCAATGCATAACCTCCTCCTTTGGCGGAGGTAATAATAAGATAAATAGGAATATATGATCATTTGCAGGCAATAATCAGCTTATTGGTTGTAGTAATCAAGAACAAACCCGATGCAAATGTCACCTTACGTCTGCTGACAGCTCAGTGGGAAGCAAGTAAAAGTAATATAAAGCATATTGACTGTATGAGCACAGTGCTGTTAATATGGGAGGCACGAGAGAAGTGTGTACCATGTTATTGTAGCTGTCACTTCATTGTGTCATGTTGTTATGTAATTCATATGAGTAGCGAACACACATACACGCCCAGCTTTAATGTTATCCTGGTAAGTACTTCAGTATGGGCATTTATTTGCAACTATCTTTTACAACATCTTTCAGGACAGCCTTAACCTTAGAGATTAGCTAAAATATTATATAGGGAGATTAGGTGTTTTCTGTTGTTAGACCATACTAATTTGGCTATAAATATTTGCTAATAAATGCTCTTAAAATGCTGTAGTACATCGCTTATTTAAAAAATGTTGGGGTGCTGTCAATAAACATAATAAAACAGACATTGAATGCTCAACTTGGGATTTTTTTATTTATTCTAAATAAACACTTTTATTCTGAATTTGATCATTTTGTTCTACAAAGTCATGTACAGAAAACTCTGAACAAGGAACTTTTAGTTCTTTTTATTAAGGAGTCCTTCTAGTGGTAAGATAGATTGTTTTGTGAATACAGCCCATGCTTATCTGTCCTTAGGCTGAGAGGTATTTGGACATTTGATTAGCCTACATGTGACAGCACATCACTAAACCAACCTGATCTCACAAAATAACATGAAATTACCATATTTGTTTTAACACCTAAAGGAAAATATGTGATGGTAGCGCAGAAACAATGCCAATGTATTGTGAACCAGTGGAGCGTTCTAAGAATAGCACACACACTATACCTACACCTATAAGGCTTGTGGTGTAAAGAAGGCTGCAGTTTTTGTAAATTTGTTCTCCAAAACAACCCGAAGTATAGATTTAGTGAAGAAAAAGCCTGATTATTATTAAGGCGTTATTATTTTTACAGTCTATGGTTATAAAGTAAATAATTGTACACCAAAATGTTGTAAGTGAAGTCATGGAAGATACATAAGAGAACTAAAGTTATGTTAAAAGTTGTATATCTTGTCAGATGGGGTTTCAGAGTGGCAGTGTTAAACAAGGAATATGTGTGCCCAGCATGAAAAGGATTGTAATTTGTGACATAAACATTGTTCCTGTGCTCTGGCACCTATTTTGCACACATTCAGTGGCACCAGCAGGTAATGTGGTGTTAAAACAAGCATTGTAATTCTACGTTATTTTGTGAGATCAGGCTGGACCAAAAACATACAGGCTGTAACTTTAGCACGGTGATGTGTATTTACATGAAATGTGGACCCCGCCTTTTATAAAGGAGGAGAAACAGCAATGTGGGTTCCTATTAACACGCAAATCAACAACTTCTTTCCCTCTCGAATCTTTAGGCCTTGACGGTGGTCGGACATTCTTCAACGCTGTGAAAGAAGGTGACACCGTGATCTTTGCCAGCGATGACGAGCAGGACAGGATCCTTTGGGTGCAGGCTATGTACAGGGCTACTGGCCAGTCACACAAACCAGTCCCTCCCACCCAGGTCCAGAAGCTCAACTCTCGGGGGGGCACAGCACCACAACTTGATGCACCCATATCTCAGTTCTGTGAGTTTTCATTTTTTATTAAATTTTGTTCTTTCTTGTATTCCTTGCACCACACAAATGTTCACCTTAAATAAGATGCAGCCGTGCTGTTTTCTTTTAGCTGTTGCTGCTAATTTGAGGAAATAGTTGGTCTTATCAGTGTTTTAGGAAACAATTTCCAGTCATATAATTGTAATACTTTCAGTTAATATGAAAGCACTGTCATGCCAGAAACTGATGGCACTACATAGGGCGATACAGATTGATTAAACTAATTGTGTGAAATAGTTTACTCTTGTCTATTGCAACCCAATTTGACTAGGAATAGGCTTTGCAGTCTACAATAGGAATAATCTATAATACACTTCATTCATATTGATCCAAGGGCATGTTCACACATTTGCATGATTAACATATTAGACTTTGTCCACTGTATGAGTCCACAAGGGCGAATAAAAGTTATAAATGCTTCCATTGACAGCAAAATTTGCATCTCAGCATTGCCAGGAGTTCAACATTTGTGAACTCTGCCTGGCAAAGCTTCAGCCTCAACCTATAGCAAGGTGTTGTGTGTGGCCACTTGGCTGTCAAAAAGCTGTTTTCTGCGTGTGTCACATTCTGACCGTCTCACATTCAGCACAAACATTTTCTCTGGCCTGAGAATGAATGACCGTCCCCTTTATCTGAACATCATTCGGCTGACCTTGATACATGCCTTTAGTTCAGGTCTTTTTCGTCATTACTCACAGCTCCTTGCTCTCTCTTCTTGTGCTCCGATCACACAGTTGTCCTCACAACATTTTTTTTTACATATCAGACATTGATGTTATCAGTTTGTCCTCTTCATGTACTGTACATGTTTTCAACTGTTACTGTTATTCTTTCTCTGTGTGCCGCTTCGCTCTTTGTTGTAGAACTGCTGTAGTGTTAAAGTGTTAGTGGCTTTGCTGTGTGTCTTTATGTTTCTCTGTTTGTTCCTTCTTTTTTTTCTTCTTCTAAACCCTGACCCTGCTATCTTGTAGCTGGATTAAAGGGTAAGTGCTTTCCTCCCCTTTCTTTCTTCTCCCTCTGTCCATTGCGCTTCCTCCTTTGAAAAGTGTCTGTTTGTTGTTTCTGTAGGAGGAAAGAAATATAACACATACTAAAATGCATGCAGAAATGGTTTGCTTTGGCTCTGCTTATGTCTGCATTTTCCCACATGTATAGCAGGGATTAACGAGATACATGTGTCATGGATCAGCCTACAAAACTCCTGCAATGTTGGTCAGGGTTAAGTTTATAATTTTACATGACTTCATGATTGTGATTGCTGCAATGCTACAGCATGTTTTTTTTTATTTATTTTTTATTTTATTTTATTTTTTTTTACAAAAAATAGTTGAGATTTCACCACCATTAAAAAAATCCCCACAAGTTTAACTCATTTAGGATGTACCATTTTGCAAATGTGGTATGTTTTTATTCATGATTATATTTTTTTTATTGTATACATTCTTATTTTAGCCGTTTGAATTTCCTTTCAAAATTCCTCTCAGCTCATGCCAACTGAGAATTATTTAGATCTTTTACATACATGTATTAAAACTTCTCACATTATTAGGTCAGAGTTTTGTGTATTTTTGTTTAAGATGGCAGTTTGAGGTCTATGACAGATATAAAGAAAGAATGCAGAGAAAGCTCAAACTAAATATATGTTTGGAGTTGATTTAAAGGGAAGCCACAAGCAGCAATATTTTACAAGAGGAAGCAGCCTTACCCTCATCCACATTCTTTCCATTTCAAATCCTTCCACACTTCTCTCTGGTGACACATTCGTGAAAAGGATCTTCCTTGATGGTGGTGTTTATTAAGATAATTTAATTATGTTGGTTAAGTTGATTATGTTTCATGTTAGCCCAGCATTAACCTATGACATACATCCACAATTCCAAAGACGTTTGGGACACTGTGTTAAACAAACACACAAAAAAAAACCAATTCAAAGTTTATATTTATATGGTAGAACTTTACTGATTTAAATATTTGCTTCTTCAATACAACCTGAGTAGGTTTAGAGGTGGGTAAGAGTTAATACTCGACCCAAGAAAAATTCTGTCAGGCCAAAATACAAATAAGAATCATCACTTGAAAGGAAACATATTATAGTTTCAGCAGTTTTGCTTGTTCACACAACATTCTCTTTAAGTTAAGAAAAGCAACCTGATCTAACCTTGTCCCTACCACTACCCTTACCTTTACAGGCAGGCAGGTAGGTTTTAAAAGGTTAGATATATTGTTTTTATGACGTGCATTTGATTTAAAATACTTATAGAGGATAACCAAACAATCACAATTGTTATATTTATGTTTTAGACAATTTCCCAATTTTCTGGAAAGCATGCCCTTATATATAATTTATAATATAATTTACCCCCTACCCCCGCCTCAAAAAAGCAATATAGTTTGTATTTGTAGAACACAAAATGCGCAATACAGCTTATTTGCAGAGAAAAGGTTGCAGACCAACTCAACCTGTAAATGAAAAACTACTTTCTGTGCAGAGTTGTGTAGGTGAAATTACTGAGCGAGCTGTTTTTGACACAACCACTGGTGTCCCACTGAGTCCCAGCAGCTGGTAATTACCAAGTTTAAAGTGCCAGGCAATGAATAATACAGTGTGGTTGCTGCACAATTAAATCAGGCAGCAATCAGTCAATGTTACCAAATAACTACTTGTCAGTTCACACCTGGATCAGTGCAATGAATAATATAACATCATGTCACCCCACCAGCCGACACTCCGCCACTTAAATCAAAATAGACTACATGAAAAACATTTTAACAACAAAGACGGAATTCAGAGTTTTGTTTTCAGCTGCTGGGAGGTGATGACAGTTTAGTTTGGTTTAATTTGCCATTTTGTTTTTAGGTGCTGTAAAACAAGATTAGAATGATGCTGTGGCTTGACTGAAATTATAGCATTTCAGAGGCTTCTTGTTCTTTACAATTCAGTTTTCAAATTATTTATTTTTCTATCTATCTTTTTTTTTTAACGGTGTGCACATGAATTGATATGAGTGCTACTTCTAATATACTGAATTACATATACCTTTCCCTGAATCCCATTTATTTCAACAGAAGAATTAAATGCTTTTTCTGAACCTATGGTTTCTGCAAAACATTTCCTGCTAATATATTTTCATAAAGGTCCTATAATATTTGCCTCTGGCAACTTAAGCGCATTTAACTCATTCTGATGACAGAAAGGGCTTTCTTTCAGAAAATATTTGATGTTGCGATTTTACAACCACATATTCAGACAAAAAATATAATGAATGCATTGGTACCAACCAAGTCCTGATATCTTGCTGTGAAAGGGGTAAATAAACACTACCAAGCTTCTATACTATTATAGCTACTATTTGGCCATTAACAGAGCTATTTCATTTATGTAATATATACCAAGCAGTTTTAAGTAAAAATCCCCATTGTTTTTCATGCAGTAAAATGTGTGTGTGTATGTGTGTTTTTTTAAATTTATTTTTGCATACTAGGGCCCCTAAACGCACTTGGAATTGCATTATTTGGATGTCATTGGAAACATTTTTTATCCATTCTAGACCAAGGAAATGTCAGAATTTGGTTTGGTACAAATGGGATCATCCCAAACAATGCTGCAAGAGCATATGAGACATAATTGAGCATGGACTTCATACATTCATCACATCATAATGTTCTAAAATCGTAAACACTTTAACCCTTTCAATTGATTTTTCAGCATCTCAATACATATATTTATGACTACAACAACTTGATAGACAGGGCCATGCTGCATCTGATGTGAAATTAATCTTCAGAGCTTTCACATAATGTACACCACTTCTACCGCATGTTGCATCTGCTGTTGACTTGCTATCTGCTCCGAAAAATCCCCACACACTCTCTGTGAAATGACTGAGGTTAGAGCACCAAAGATAAAGGAGAAAATCTACACTCAATTACAGTCAAGGCTGCGCGCATGGCTTCATCAACTAACTAAGACTATGTTGATTGTTTTGTAATGATTTATGCGCAGCAAAAATGGATAGTTTAAAATTAACCATGTGTGTAGATGGTAGCAATAATCTGCTAAAAAGTAATACATGACAATCAGTTCAAATGTGGAAATAATAACAGCCAACAACAGCTCTACAATCTGGAAATACAGTGGGGGCTGAAATAATCATAAAACATCTGAAAAATGTTGCCAGTAGTTGATGAAAGTGTTTATGAAAAGACCAATTTAAAATAAGAATTCCTTTATAAGGAATTCTTATTTTGTTTAAGTTTATAATAATACACATCACATATTCCTAAGTCCTAAGCATATCAGCCAAAGCAAATAAGTCAATATAATATAATAATAAAGCAGCAATCAGAAGGGAAAAAAGTCTTCAAAGCCACCTGTTGCACTCTGGGAGCACAGCATGAGTGAGCAGTGCATTTAAGTGGTGGAACTTGGCCTGTCATGATAACAACTTTTTAGGCCGATATATTTTCTCAGAAACTATCACAATGAACATTGGTATCGCTGATGTCATTTTAGGAACATTTTGTGCCACTGATGAGTCTGCGTACATCCTTTTCTACAGCAGTGAACTTTAGAACCTCAAGAATATTTGAGGTTTTTATTATTTTTTTTAAAGGAAGTATGCTAATTCATAGAGATTATCTTTTATAAGATGCAAAAAATACTTTTTTTTTCTTTTCAAAAACCTCACATTTTCTATTGAAAAAGCTTGGAAAGTACAGAGAAGAACTGGCCTCCAGGTTGGTGTGCAACTCTCTTAACACGCCTCAGACAGAATGACAAGCAATAACGCAGCTGCTGTTTCTTTCGGTCCTTTTTTTCTGCTCTTTCTCTCAATGTCCCTTTACATTTTTCACTGGGCTGGTTATGAAATTACAGGTCCAGGTAAAGGTCAACACACAACAGCAGTGTATGTGCATGCTAAAATACACAAACCCATTGTTTTCTCTGAAGGTCTGTGCATTTACAGACATAGATCAGCTCTTAAGAAGAACAAAAAAACATTCTGCTTCTTCTTAACCTTGAATTCTCCCTCAATATGTGTGATTCAACACCTTGCAATGCTTACAATACATTTTGTCCCAACTCTGCAAAGTCATATAGTTACTTAAAGCAGTACGGCCCGGCTTCAAAAAAGTCAGTACAGTTGTGTTAAGTTGAAACTTGAGCTGTGAGCAGCTGGTGTGTGTTCAGGATTAGGTGTGCAGTGTTATCAGGTAGAAAGGTGTTTGGCCATCACTGAGGATCTTCACTAGTGTAGTGACAGAAAGATGGAGATGAGTTTCATGGTCATACCACTCAAAAAACAAACCACGTGTGAAATGCTTTTGACCACCAAACCCAGGACCAGCAGTGTGTCCGCTGCCTCCCGGTTCCTTTCCTCTGGATCTATAAATGAATAGCAGCCATCAATCATTGTCAGGGCCGTCCTTCCCCAGCCCAGACGGACGGGGGTGACTAATGTCACTGCATGTTACTGTCCAGCCCTCCTGCCTCCTCTCCCGCTCACTCACATCAAACAGACCTGACAGGCCACCAGCTACAGACCAAAGGGGCACCACAATGTCACCTTTTTAGATTTTTGGGGGAGGGTGAGGGGACTTGTTGAGGGGACACAATCAGCTCCCAGCATCCTGCTCTTTGTTTTGTTTGTTGATTGACAGCTGGGGTGCCTACATTGGGCAGTGAAGAGGACTTTGGCTGACAAATCGCTTGATTAATGTGCAGCTCGGTATAACCTTCATTCACATCTGTCTCAGGTTGGCCCTGACTGATGAGAGACTGTGTTCACACTCAACGGTCATTTCAGAGTCAGATATGATGAGCTGTGCAGTAATTAAAAAATAAACAAAAACACTTTATCCGGTCTTTCTATAACTGTTTTTTTGTACTGCTTGTATACTGTGTATAATCAATAACAAAGGGTTTACTGGATTGATGCTATAAAACTGTGTTGGGATAATTAAGAGTTTGTGGTCTGGATCTAGAAATATCAACACCTTGTTGTGTGAACTTGACAGAATTGTGTTCATTACTCTACCTGGATCATTTGGTTTTTGAATTTGACTCTATCAGTATTGATTTGGGGAGCTGATAACTTGGCAAAAAAAAAAAAACTCCTCTTTTAGCTCTTCACTACTCTTCTCTTTTGAGAATGTTAGCTTGGCCGATTGAAATGGTGTCTGGGTCACAAACGTTGAGTAAACAGTCAATATACTGCCAAACCATTTAAAGGTGTCTGTCAAGTGTAATAGTGGGTGCTGGGTAGTAAGTTTTCCTGCTTTGACAAATCAGACACATTGTATTTAGTTTATATTTATACACTGAAACACTGTTTAAGGTCAAGAGCAGTAAAACATTTACTCAGCCTGTTAACATTAAATCCAAACTCTAATAAAGTAGAAACAGAGGAGGTTCCCCTCTCAAAATGAAAAGCAAGATATTCCTCAGCCCCTCCTTTAGAGTCTTGATGTGCATAGGCCTGTTTGCAGACAATCAAGGTTAGTGTCGGGCCACCAAATCCTCTGCTCATTCTGGGTTCAGGACAGCGTGTTTTGACACCAGGGGGCTGCAGCTACTGACAATGCAATAAAGTGGCACTGCAAATTAGATAACATGGTTATATAAAGAAAATCTGTTTTCAATTGATAGTCTACACACAGGAAAATTCAGCAAGGTTTTGGGGTTAGTACCAGAAACATTTCATTGGGAGTGCAACCTGTTCAGAGTCACATATCTCTTTGATAATTCATTTTTTTTTTTTTTTTTTTTTAAAATAATCCAATGATTGCTTAAAAGAAAAAAAAAATTGTTGTTTGGTTACTATTCCTGCCCATGTATGGCTGTCTATGTGTCCATGTTTCATTTGTACAACTCATTTGACATGTATTGTTCTGTTGCTCAGGAGTCAATACAGAGTTCAGGGTGTACTCTTCACACACACACGCACACACACACACACACACACACACACACACACACACACACACACACACACACACACATACTGTTATCTTATTACTGATATTGTTTCATACACATACACACAGTCCTCTTCAAAGCAATTGGAACGCCGAGGCAATTTCCTTCTCCCTTTAAACTGAATACATTTGGTTTCAACATCAAAACATGGAGATGAGACTAAAGATCAGTACTGAGCTTCTATTTCTGTTAAAATCTTAGAATATATCACCTTTTCTACAATATGTGTATGTATCAGTGTGCCGTCAGTTCTGTGTTATATTAACCTTACTGTGTGTTTTTTGTGTGTTTCCTATACACATTGTGTAATTTTAGCAAGATTTAGGTGGTGGCTATAAGTTATTTTTTAGAGATTAGAGAATAAATGTTGTTACGTGTCAGTAGTGAATAGACTTGAACCTGAAAACTTTTTCAGAGCTGCATCAGTTCGACCCCTGAAGACATAAACATCTGACTATGCATGAATACAACAAAAACATGAACCCTAAATCTCACAACTAACCAAGCTGCCTGGGAAACCCTTCAGTTGACCTTAACCTTACACTGCCTGTTGAGTCAAAACCAGCAATCCTCATGAAGGGCCAATGATGGAGTCAATGTTGGACACGTAACCCAAAAAGTCCCTTAACCTTTTTGGTTTGGATATTACAGCCTTGTTACATCAACACTGCCATCATGAAAAGCTTTGGAAAGCTTGCAATCAAAATAAAGGATGGCAGTGGTTACTTTTTATACAGAGTTTAAATAATTGCTTCATTTTGCTGAAATTTTTAATCCTAAACATTGTTATAGGTGTGTGCAACATTGCTGAATTGTTGGCACTTCATAGGATTATTAGTTCAAATTGTTAATACACATAAGAATACATAAAGTGCCATGATGATTTTTTAGTTTTTCTGCTTGGCACTGACATTTGTTTCCAATTTCTTTCTTTCTTTCTTTCTTTCTTTCTTTCTTTCTTTCTTTCTTTCTTTCCATTTGTCTGTCTCTCTGCCCGCCTACCCATTGGATAAATGGGTAAATGGATGATTACAGATGCCGATCGAGCACAGAAGCACGGCATGGATGAGTTTATTTCGGCCAATCCCTGTAACTTTGATCACGGCTCCCTGTTTGAGCTGGTACAGCGCCTTACTCTGGACCACAGACTCAACGACTCCTACTCTTGCCTGGTAAGAAAAAGTTTTGCAATGTAACTCAGAGAAATTCAAACCCTCAACTAGTTACTGGACACCAGTATTATGTCATTGTATCATTGTATTGAATCAGTATGAATGCAAAAATGATGGACACGCTCATTTCATTTTTGCTGCATTTTTTGAGAAATGCTTTATGAAAAGGATCTTCTGTTACATCTACAAGTAAAGCTACCAGTATTGTGAATCATGCAGTGGTGGAGGTAGTAAATGAAAATTATCAAAAGTACTCATTTTGTAGAATGACCCCACTTAGAATGTATTTTTAAAAATGTACTATATAATAAGTGATGCATTTATGTTAGCAGCCTTATTTCAAGGAAGAGCTTATTTTAACTGCTTTATTTACTGTTTAAATGAAGCAGTTAAAATAGCAATTAAGCAACATTTGTATCACTTTAAATCAATCATCTATGGTGGAGTAAAAAAATCAATATTTGCAAAAAATCTAAATTCTCAAGCAAAGTAAAAGTACCTAAAAATTGTACTTAAGTAAAGTACTTGAGTACACTTACTTAGTTACATTACAGCACTGGGAACATCCTTCCTGACATGCAGTGCTGTTTGGAATTTTCTGTGTGTGCTAATCGATGTATCTCACCAGCGGTGTCTGTATGGGTTACACAGGGCTGGTTCAGTCCAGGTCAGGTGTTTGTCTTAGATGAGTACTGCGCTCGCTATGGCGTTCGAGGTTGCCATCGTCATTTATGTTACCTGAGTGATCTTCTGGAGAGGGCGGAGAACGGAGCCATGATTGACCCCACCCTGCTGCACTACAGCTTCGCCTTCTGTGCCTCCCATGTGCATGGAAACAGGTAAAAATGAAGATGCTGGCTAGTCTAGCGTCCTTCACTTTCCCCATAGCCACAAACTGCCCTCGGATGCTAAATCGGTCATTAGTTCAGACCTTCAGGCACATATGATGCAATATGCGACCGCCCCTTCTGTTGTTCATTGCTTTGATTTAATTAATTTTGCATGCTCACTTTTCCTCTCTTTTTTTTTTTTGTCTATTTTCCCGTAAAACCTCTTTACCTTGTCCACTATCACAAAATGGCCTTCCCTTGTTCCCAAAATCTTTCACTTTCACACAACCACACCTAGTCAGCGTGTGTCTGAGTTGCTAAGCTATCCAGTATCTGAGGCTGAACTTGAGCGAGCCTTATTCCTCTCTGCCCCTGAACTTCCTGCCCAATCTGCTAGGAGAGAGATCAAAATCATTGAGTTCATGAAGAAAAAGGACTTCAGGTCACCAATTTTCTCAGGAAGCAGAAGGTAAGTGGTCTCAGTGGTGCAGCTTAACTAAGGAGGAAAGCATAAATATCTTTTCTTGTTTGGGTGATTCACTATTAGTAATCTTACAATTTTACAGCTCTCTTACACAATGAGAATTTTGATAAAGAACCACCACTTATGTGTATCTAATGACTTGGTAAAGGCAAATAACAGAACCCACTGAACAGTCTGCAGAGTAAAGAATATTATATCACATCACTTTAATGCAGCCTGTAAAACCAGTACTGACAATATATCAAGCAAATCTAAGACAATGTTCTGTGCTTCTCCTCTATACGCTTCTCTATATAAAATAAGTTACGTTCAAGGACAAGTTTGTTTGTTGAAATATTATCCTGCAATCTTAGGAAGGATTTAAATGCTGGCCTGAGGAGTCTGAGTAATTACTTGAACCATCAACATTAAGGAGCAGTCCTAAATTCCCAAATTTCCCCTATGGGCGATCAATAAAGGAATTCTTAAAATAAACCTTGTTTATAATGATTAAAATACAATGGTAAACAACTAAATTAGGCTCAGTTGAAGATTGTTAAACTTACTTTAAGCATTTTTTAGTCAGATAAAATACACTTCCATTTTTGTGTTTTGCGTCATAGGAGTCATCTGCCTTTATTCCAGTATGTATCGTCTAAGTATTAGTATTTACCTCTTGTCTAATCTACTGTGATGTGCTCAGACATCAAATCTGTCAGCATCACAGTCGGCCGTCTACAGATGAAGCGTAACAAAGATAGACGAGGGCCACTCCAGCGCTGAGGGCAAAGGTCAGGGCGAGCTGTCTGTCTTTGATTTAAACTAAGGGAGTTCAGTGCAGGTTATTATTAATGTTGAAAAAACAAACATATAAATACGGACACATCTAAATGCACATTAAAAAAAAATCCCCAAATAATGAGTCCTATTTGTCTACATATCTTCATCCGCACACATCAAACAGAGACCTGCTCTGCCAGTCCAGTCGACGTGCCTGGAGGTCGAGGCATGACAGGTTGACAGGTTGTCATGTGTGATGGCCGAATGTATCCACTGCCAGCGCTGCTGCGTGTGCCCCAGTGCACACACCTCATCCAGACCAACCCCCCC
>JAOWBC010000710.1:1905746-1918850 GCA_028566105.1 Hypoplectrus providencianus
CACAGCCTCCCCGTGACCCGGGATTACCTGGATGAAGCGGTTCGGAAAATGAATGAATGAATGAATGAATGAATATTTTCATTTACTGCACCTTAACAAGAGTTAGGGGCCACAGCCATGCACAATACATATCTTCTATTTGGCATTAAACAGAGAGTACAGCTGATGGGTTTTCTGTTTTGCAGGTATTAGACAAAAGGACACATTTATTAATGGTCAGGTGATGGTACTAAAGCCAGCAGTCACTAAGGTTAACGTGGCATTATTATAAATTAATCATAACATTATGATAAATTATATAAAATCAATATCATACAATGTCAACCTCCAGGTGGTGCTGGAGGGAACTTTGGGAATCACCAAAGTCAGGTTAGGGTTGGTGTGTATTATTGGTAGAAAAGTTCCATCTATTCAGAGGTTGTATTGTAGTCTGGACTAAATAGACAAACATTGTTGTCATTTAGTGATAGAACAGTGAAAAGCAGCTTTCAACAATGCACTGAATTTAAGTTTTAATGAGTCTGAACTGTGCTTTTTATTTGTATTCTGAAGTTCAACCTTAGCTCACATAAATCATCAATATGTATTTATCCAAATCATAGAAACATAGACCCTGAGGCCAAACATGTCGTCAATGAAACCCCAAAAAAGGAATCTCACAACCAGCATAGAATCATGCATTCTATTAAACAGGCTTCAGTCAAGAGCCCTGGCTTCAAAACTGTGGTTATTGCAATAGCTGATGCATTGATCAAGATCAATGTTGATGCTAACCAAAGTTTTCAGGGCTGTGAAAAAAGCAAAAATTCAAAAGGATTATCTTTGCTAAAAGAAATTATTAGGATAATGTAAAAAGATACTCACTGAAAGTATACGAAGTATTGGTATTTTATGTGCAAGTACTTTTTCTGTATCAGTTTTTATAGGGGATATTTTTGACACTGAATACAAAATACAAATGCATTAAAAATATTGTCTCTAATCACTGACACATGCCACAGAATTATTTTAATTCCCTCTTGCATTGAGTACATTGAGTATATATATATAATATATGGGTATCGTTGTAATAAGTAAACAAACTGGCAGTTAATGGGGTAAAATTTTGAAAATGTCAAGGGAATATATATTGTTGGTTAAAACTGGAAAATAATAATAACATATAATTTAATGGCTTTTCTGTGGACAAGTAGAGATGCATGATGGCCAAAAGGATGTAAGGCCAAAAGCACAACTCTGGACATTTAGATCTTATTTTGAGTATCTATAGCACATCGGCTAAAAGTCCATAGCATAAGGGAATTTATGGCATGTTGAGCTCATTTTGGTAATTTTAAAGTAAAAAAAGGCAACAACCTGAATCTGCCACATTCCCTTTATTCATTTATTTATTTATTCTGCTTGTGTGCAAAGTAAAAGCGCAGCAGAGCAGTGCCTCTGACAAAAGCTAAGAGAGGATAGGGACAGCTGGCTTTAGTCTCAAATCATCTGACTGGAGATTACAGATGTCTGTTACAGCCTAGTGGAATTAAGTTCACAGCAGCATAAATCTTCACTGAGAGAGAGGTTTGTGTTTCTTCGCTGGCAGACCCTATCAGTCTGCAAGCCCATCAGAGTCTCTGTAAACCAATCACAAATGTCAAATGGCAGCAATTGTGCCCAAGCTATAGATTTCAGTAAGGTTCATTTGCTTCCTCGGTGACGTGGGCACAGAGCATGAATATGACGAGCATGAGTGTGCCTAAAAGACAACAAACTGCAAAACACTTAACTTACTCACTTAACTTTTTAATGTTGCCACCAACTTCAACATCATCTTAACAACAACAGCTGTGACTCTAATTTGTCAGCATGTGATAATTTGTCACATTTGAAAATGTCAACAAGAAAATGCAACCAAGAAAATCTCTCTGTGTGTCTGCTGAGCTGCATTCTTTACACAAGAAAACATTACATATTAAACATCCAGTTGGGCAGTTTTAAGGCTTATTCAGCTTATGGATGTCTTTTTTATGACTGCATCACTCAGTCAAATGAAAATATTCTGCAGACCTTTACTTATTTAGAAGGACCTCTTGGCCTCTTTGGGATCTCCCCAAGGATTTACATTAAAGTTTGTCCTGACAGGTCATTTGCTACAAAAACAATATTTTCTTATTCACATCTTACCAGTTGACCGAGCAATGGGAATTTCATTTTCTTCCTTCTTCTCTCCTTTTCCTATCCTTAGAAACCAGGAATGGATGTCGCTGATGGTTATGTGACATTTGTTCGTCATTCCCAGGACATGCTGCGGGAGAAGGTCAATGAGGAGGTGTACGTCGAGAGACTATTTGATGTAAGTGAGCTGCAAAACCTCCTCTCTCATTGAAGGGAGGCTTTCTTTCATCACACATCACATGTGATCATATGTAGGAGAAACAAAAAAATCAGAGTCAGATATAGGACCAAAAGTCAAATTATTACAATCATGATTTCCCTCAATGTCCTAAACTAATTCCATCAAATTTGTGAGCGGTGTAAAACATTAATGCAATCTCAGAGTGTATATTCTCAAAAAAATTAATATTTCTGACATTTAACAAATTAGCAAATTCTGTGTCATTATAGCTTTTGACATTGTTCCATCTTATTCTGGAACAGTGGTCAAACATGTGAGAGGACTTTTTTTCTCTCTTTAATGATAAAGAATAATGATAAAACCTACTCAGTTAGCAAATATGATAAAAGTCACATCACATCAGAATAATATTTTATATTTTGTATAACTGCTACAGTATAAAAAATGTGTTTGTTATGATGGAGTTTTTAAATGTTAATGCTGTTTTAACTTCCATACTCATTAGTGGGGCTCCTTGTCACTCGCTGTGCTAACATCCCGTGCAGACTCCTGCCATTTTGTGTCTTTGCAAGTCACTTTGTGAAACTGACTGTACTTATGCATCAGTGTCCTCCTCCATTGCTGACAAACTGTAATCAACTCAAGCTGTAAACAACTTGCAAAACACTCCCATGACACTGCTTGCATCCATTATGTGAGATGAGGTCAAGTGACACCAAAACAATTAGTGAATCTCTAAGCCTGGCCGCTGAGCCTCCTGTTAGGGCAAACTGGAGGATTTCTCCTAAAATATCCTAAAACAGTCACTCATCAGCAGTGAGATGAGTAGGCAGTATCTCTGCTTCTCTTTTCAAAGTCACACGTAGTTCTGCTCCTTACTGTTTACTCCTTCCTCTCATGGTGTTTGTCTGCAGTTTGTGCTGATATTGAGGAGGGATTATCCTAAGCAGCGAGTCAGCAAACAACAGTTAATCAATTGAAAAGGGGGCACAAAAGATCACTTGGTAAGATGCTTAGCTGCAGCCAAACTCAGGGCTTACAAACAGGTTGTCTGACCAACTACATTTAACAGCAGCATTAACTCTCTGGGGTTAGTAACTTGGTGACGACTCGAGGAAAGGACAGGGTTGGAGGGCTGGATTTGTTTTTGTCCTAAGATTGTACGAAACAAACAAAAAAGAAAGAAGAAGAACTGGATGTGCATAGCTCGGTTGTGTTAAATGAGGGGGCGTGATATATTGTTTTCTTATTGGCTCTGGTTACATATCCTTTCTTTGGGCTTCCAGCCAGAGGGCAGCTGGTTGGATCAAACTGAACAGAACAGGCCACTTCACTTTCAAACATGCAACATCTTGCAGCAATCCACCACAGAGTCTTCACAACCTCATCCTCCTGTTATCACATTCAGAGTTTTTCTTTAACTTGGAACCTTAGCAGAAATATACTAATTTCTAAACTTTACATATATC
The DNA here is from genome assembly GCA_028566105.1 of Hypoplectrus providencianus. Lineage (NCBI taxonomy): Eukaryota > Metazoa > Chordata > Actinopteri > Perciformes > Serranidae > Hypoplectrus > Hypoplectrus providencianus. Next base: position 1,909,557 of record JAOWBC010000710.1, read on the forward strand.
CCTTATATATGCACCTATCTGCATTTGCTCGACTGGCTCAGACACAAAGCACTCTCCACCTTTACGGTAACCCAAAACACTTTCATTAAATGTTTCTTTTGTTTAAATTATTTTGTGGGACTGCTATTGGTTCTTTCCTTGGTGATAACAAACTTCCAGTAATTTGTAATATACCGGAAAATCATAGGGGTAAAAAAAACCCAACATAAGTCAAGTGATCAAACAGGTTGCAAACAAATCCCCAGCTAAAATGTTTGGAAGAGACGATTAAAATTATTTCCCAAACTCCTTCTTACTTTACAGGCCGACTTCCTGCTTCCTGCACTCAACATAATTGTGTGCTTAGATCTTCTGTACAACATTTGGACAAATATTTTATGGACATTAAACCTTGATGTCACTGTGACAGTTGAGCTTAGCTTATTCACTTAGTTAAACAAGACATGTCAGATACTGTCACTGTATATACATAGATATAGATATAGATATAGATATAGATATAGACATAGACATAGATATAGATATAGATATAGACGGGTTGTTGTTTTTTTTTTTTAAGAATTATAGTAATTTAATGAGCAAGCTTAATACAGACAGGTGTTCATGAGACAGATGTCTGTGGAGGACACTTAGAGGGACGTCATTCAGGTTGTATAATGCTTTGCAACTGATCTGTAGTTGACACCTCTCATTCCTGATGGTGTGTTCGTGTCACGCTTGAGTCTCTGCAGACAGAGCAGTGTAGGCCTGTATACAGTTGCATCAATCTGTCTGTGCCATTGTGTTGAATCAAGGCCTTGAGGTGTAATCCGTCTCCTGTGCTCCTTCTTTCTGTTCGTCCTGACAGAGGGTTACAGAGAGGTGTGTGGTGCTGGATGTTCGCTGCTTGTTGCTGCATCTTGACCCATTGCTTTGCCACGTATCCTCTTTTCCTTCACGAGAGCATTTCTGCCGGGATTTATCTCACCCTGGCTTCTCTTTGTTGTCATTCTGTATTAGTTCTCCCCGCGGCGTCACCAAGGCCAATAAAGGTGTCTCTGGCTGCTCTCTGCAGCTCTGTTGTGCTTTTCTTGTCACTTCACCCTTTTTTTATCTACTTCTCCCTCTCGTCTGTTTTTCTGCTGGTGACTTACACGATGGAACATAAGTGCTTGACTGTAGGCTTTAAGGCAGAGTTGTTTTTTCTTTTAGCCTGGTTTTTATCATTCATCCGCCTTTAGTCCTGCATTGCAGTTCCATTCAATAAAACAAAAAAAATAAAATAAAAGGGACACCCAAGAGCTGTAAGTGTACAATATCCTAATAAATGAAACACATAAAAAGGACTGAACAAAGGAAGGATTGTTGTGGATCCAAAGTGCTGAGTTATGTTTTGTTTTCGTAGATATATATCCTAGGCATAAGAAATTGGTTTGTTTTCTCTGTGGCTGATATCATGGGTTAGTGGAACCCTTAGTGTAGGTAGTGAGCCTTATATATATGTGGTTATCAGTGGGGGGATTTTCGCCATGAAAGCACCTCCTTCGCCTCACTTGGCTTCACTCTGCTTCATGCTTTATTTCATGCTTATTATTAATAAGTGACTCAAACACAGTAAGTAGTTACAGTTAAAGCAAATGCCCATGAGGCCCCACAAATTAGAGTGCTACAGGCCACCAAAGCAGACACCCCAGAGTGTGTGAGTGAGTGTGCTTGCATGTGTGTGTGTGTGTGTGTGTGTGTGTGCACGCACGCGCTGGATTTGGGGGTTGTCTTCCTCCTAAAATAAGGTCAGAATGGACTCCCCTTAATCTTTGCTTTGTTAGGCGGCCCCTTCCCTCCCTTGGTGGGCTGCTGACTCCATATATTTATTGTCTGTTTCCTCTCGTGAGGATTACAACAACAAGGCGGCTCATTACATGACATATCATGCCTCCCTAAGGGTCTTTTTGGAAAAGGCCTTAGCACATTTTTCAGGAAGTCACTTTTTTATAATTAATCTCTATATGTAGACTTGTAATGACATTTCTGTCCATCTAAAATTTTAGAGGGAAATGAAAAAGGTGTAAACAAGAAAAAAAGAAGAGCAAAAATAAACAGCTGCAAAAACAACAAAGTGCTTGAAAAATAATTTTCACTTGTCTACAGATAATCCATTTACTTTTTGAGACTATAGGACACTTTATGATGTTTTGGTGACCCGTCAGAATAGTTTTTTATGCTGCCTGACAAGATTAAAGTCTTTAAATCTTTCAGTTGGCTGTAATGTGGAATGGCAGAACTCCATCAAGTTTCCCAATACCCTAACAATTGACATTAAAGAGATTACATTTCAAATCACATCAACAAATCAAGTCCTTTAAGCATGTTTCATTTCACACATCACTGCTGAAGAAATCTGAAGATGAACAACAACGTGTGTTTAGTCTGGTTACAGCCAGAACAGAATAATATAGAATATAATCCTGCTTTTAAAACCTTGAAGGTGAAATATGGGACATAGAACATAGGATTAGTGGAGACACTACATACCTTAATGTAATTGAGTTTTTCTTTAACATGTTTTGCAGCAGTTTGTTTCGTTATTTGCCATTGTATCTAGGGTTATGACAGGCATGTCATATCTAAAAAATTATGGCCTCCTAATTTTTTAGATATGTGTCAGCCCTCACAATTTTTGTCTGAGTGAAGGCAAAGGGGTCTAATACTGATAATGTTAAACAAACAACAGCATCTCAAGACATGAATAATAATAAGAAGTGTTAATACCCATGTTTTGACATAGATTGGAGGGTAGGGGGGCTTGTCAACGCATGGCGTTTGTAAATGATATATGACCCACTTCTCTGACCAATCATATGGGGGGGCTGTTCTGTTCTTCATAAGCACAGAATGCATTACTTTTTAGTGATTAAATCAAATTTACTTTATGCTATTTTACTAGCCACAATTTCTGCCAGAAATCCAATCATTGACCTGTTTCTAATATTATATTTTCTGCTGTTGTGAAAATAGCTCTGACGGCAGGTATCCGTGGAATCGTGATTAAACTTGTATGTAAATCCCTTCTAGAGAGGACGCTGGTGTGACATTTTTTCTTTATTTTTCTTCTTGTGGCAGCCGCAGGTCATGTCCATACTGAGCAGATCCTTATGCTAAAGTTTTCAGTTGTTTCTAATGATCCATTTGACCAGGGAATACCATGTGATCTTCCAGGAGACTTTGAGGACAACTGTGGCCAGGGAGGTTGTTTGTGCTACCATGCTTTGATTCCTCCACTTCCATGCCAAAAAAAATGGTAACAAATTGATAGGTTTGTTGCCAATTGGATAACTGTTTCAGGTAAAATGTATGTGGTGTTAAAAAAAAAAGTAATTCATACTCTATGCTGCAGCCAGCTGACAATATGTCAGTGACAATACCTTTAATGTAGTGTACTAAAATACAAAAAATAAGGTCTATAAATTCAAAACTTTAATTCCCAAGGACAAATGGAGTATGTGACTTTCACTTGACTTTTAACCTGAAGTTCCAACACCATCTACTGAACTTTTATCAGTGAATGATTCATGAAAAATGAACACATAATTTAAGTGAGCTCAAATCAAAATTAGTCTTTTGCTAATTACTGGGTAGATCATAAGACTTGCCCATGACAATGTGCACAGCTTGCAGCATTTCTGAATTATGACTACTTGTGTATCTTCAGAGCATTAATATATCACAAATGGTATTTGCAGTAATTTTCTTTTTTTAACCTCTGTTCTGTCTGTTTGCACCTGTTTTATTTAGTTTAAAAGAACAGCAATATTGCGGACATATAAATGTGTTTTAAATTAACCTGCAGCTTCTTGCTGTACATTTTGTGTCAGAGGAATGGATGGAGAAATTAATTTGGTTTGTCTGCATCCTTCCCCCTCCCCTCCATGGTTTAGTTCTTGAAAGAGTGGCTGAAGAGGCCTGGATTAAGACAGATGTGCTTAAATGATACTAAAAGGGGGGACTTAGCCAAGCACAGGCTGGGGATCATTGATTAAAAAAAGCCATGTTTTAGCCTGAGCCAAATCCAGCCTTGCACTGATATACCACCACTTCCTGTCCCATGACATTCCCCCTGTACCCATCCCAGCAACCAACATGCCAGCAAGGTTGGGGGAGGTGGGGGAAGGCATGCATGAAGAAAAAGGCAGACAGTGATAGCGCTGTAAAGCCAGTGAGTCTTGGAGACACCTCCCCCTTTCCCCATCCTTTCCCCCGGGGCGGGAGTTGCAGATACTGGGATTACACAGGTCAATTATACACTTAATCTGCCTTTGCCCGGAGGGGATTAGGAGCGTGGCTCATTGATTGATTTGAAGTATTTCCGTTGACCTTGGGTAGTTATCAGATTCACAAGCGTGGTGAAATTGCACTTCTGTGTGACGAAAGTTAAAGCGCTTTTTAATCACTGCTGCTCCTCCTGTCTCGCTCCGCTTACCAACCGCTGGACGGCTGTGTTGGAGCGCAGCAAGGGCAGGGGTCAGGTTGAGCTGCAGATTGGGGGATTTCAGGCTGTCGTCGCCGTTGTTGTTCGGTTGGGTTTGTGGATGGATGGGTGTAGGGGGCTGTCGCCAGAGAATGCCAGCAGACTACTTGGATATAGAGCTGCCATTATACCACTTGGCTGTCTGGAGACGTTTCACAACTTTGTCGGTTCAGGTCGTGAACTGCCAGCCCCACGACCATGCCAAGTGAACAATTTAATCAACGCTGAGCTCAGGCATCACGCAAACTTCTATCCTGCATGTTGTCAGACATTTAATTTGACTCAAATGTCTCATTTATGTGAGGATAAAATAAAGAGGGCAGTGTCTTTTTTTTCTTCACCATCATGGAAAAGAGACCTGAAAGCACAATTGATGTTACTAGGGTAAAAAGGATTAATATGGTAAAAGTAAGTTGGTTGTCCAAAACAGATTGTATTTTTTTTTCTTGCTTGTGTAATATGTTCAAAATTAGTATGAGGATTTTGATATCAAGACTGAAAGCTATATTTGAATGTTTGTGTGTGTGTGTGTGTGTGTGTGTGTGTGTGTGTGTGTGTGTGTATTTGTGTGTATGTGCATGTGCGCACGCTCAAAAGTTTAATTTTATTAATTAAGTAAATGCAAGACTATCTGTAAGTTCTGCTGAGCCAAACACCAATCCAATATCAAAACTCTTTCTGTTATCCCTTTGAATTGCAATTTGCTTTACATTTCTTTGTACAAATACATTTTCTAAATATCAGTAAAACATAATTTAATCATATCATGAAGATAGAATTCCACTGACGGACACTTGTTTAATGATATATCTAATTCATAGAAAATTAATGAAACATTGATATGTTGCAAAGAAGTGTTTTTTTCTTGCTTATAGCCCATAATAGAACTACATCCGCTGTAATCTTTTATTAAACCGATATTAAAGCTGAAGTCTGCCTATGTAATTAATTGACTCTGTCACTTCAGTTTACTAAGTTTATTATTTCTGAAAGAGAAAGACCTGATGTGTTTTTCCCTTTATCTACAACAGTGTAAGTATAGTACTTTATTGATGTTTTTTTCATGCTAGTCATTAATCTCTTTTAGGTTAAAGTAAAGTATCTGTAAAAGGATTACACTATCACTATGGAACAAAATAATGGTCAGTTGTTGGTCACACTAATAGAAAAGGCCAGCTAAGCATGATAGGTTTGATTGACTGTGAGACTGTTAAAAACATGCTCTGAAAAGGTCTCATTTCCTTTTAATGAAGTCTGTAAGCAGCTTAGAGTCCTTAATAATTACTGAGAGAGAGCATTTTGTTTCTCTGCTTAGTTATTTTCGGGTCTAAATCCTCTGTGAGCATTCACAGCGCTGTGTTGCCAGGAAGAAATGAAAAAGACACTAGGGCCACAAACATCCTGAGCAGAGGGAAATACAAGTTTAATGGAGAATTCTCCTTTGTCAGGTCCTGCTGGTATATTGATCAGGGCTGGTAGAATGAATTGATCGAGGACACACATGTCATCTCATGCGTCTTTATCACCCTTTTACATCCCCCTCCGTCCCTCTTTCCCTCTGCCTTGTTAAAAAGGGTGGTATGGTGGCATTTGTTTGATTAACTTGTCTGACAAAAGTGACAGCTGCTCACGGGCGTATGTGGATGAGTGGCCCAGCGCCGCTCCCTCTTTGTACATCTGTCAGAGCCGGAGCAGGGCGAGCAAGGTGAAAAGAGACAAATTGGGCCCAAAAAGAAGGCCATTCACCTTCCCCAGACCCCCCTCTGCCGTTCCACCCCTCTATCCCATTCAGGTGCTCGGCGGGACCCTCAAGTGCTTGCTGGCTTATTCCATTTTCACTCCCCCTATAGAGTTCCCTGAGCCCACAAGTGTTTTAGCCCTCTTTTTCCTTGCCTCAATCCACCCCTAAGCGGCTCTTTGTAAGTAGAATGGCTCACTTTTCTCAGGGCCTGAAGCCGGCGGCTTTTTTCTTTTTTTTATTGTCCACCACAGAGCTTTTCTGTCGCTCATTGTATGTTTACTCAATGACTGGTCGCTGACCGTAATTCCAACTGTTTAGTTCCTCACAACATGGCCCCCCAACTCCCTTCACTTACCGCCCCAAATATACACCCATCCCTTCTCCAAAACCACCATGTTTTTATAAAGTTGCTCCTTATTTAGTTTCTCTTGTCCGTTGTACTGACACTTGCGGGTAGAAAGAGACGGGTGTTTTGTAAGAGACCCAGATTGCCGGCCTGAAAAGAACCTCAGACCTGAGATAAACATTTACCTTTCTCATGTGATGCTACGCTGGGGTGGACTGCCATCCTTTTCCTCAGTACTCCATTCTTAACCAGCTGCCTCGCTGAAATGCCCACTGAGCCTATTTTGTTGCTGACCCAGCTGTGCTCAGACTGCAGTTACTGGTCAGTCAGGGTTTGCCAACTGTGTCACCGGCACAATTAAAACAGTTTGAGACCTTGTGAGCTTGTTGAGCCCAAAACATTACTTTATTCCTACTTTTACAGCCCTCCTTTTCCTCCCTCCGCCTCTAACATACCCACTTTCTTGAATGAAAAGAGAGGGACAGAAAGAGGGAGAGACTGAGCCCGAGGATGACAATATAAAGTACAAGATGTTGAGCCCCATTAAGCCTGTGTGAAAAGCTCTTTCCTATTCTGTCCACACTGAGGCAGATAAGCTTAAAAACATGTTTACAAGTCCCTTCACACTCACGCCTTCACCTATATATTAAAGTCTGCCCTCCACACATCAATGACCAAACGATAAAAAAGGACTAAAGAATAGGAATTAAGTTCTGCGTGATTATCCCAATACATAAATTGTGTGAGGAAAGGGGCTGCAGCACACAAATTTTGCTACTTTCCAAAACAGACAATAAAACATGAATTCCCACTGTTATTGTGATTGACTGCCTTTAAATGTGGCCAGACCATGTCTCAATGATTTGTCCTAGAAGACATAGTTGGGTGATACATATGAGCAAGTGGATGTAAAGGATAGACTGTGTAAAAGAAGAAGTTTCTGTGTCTGATGAGCGAAGCCCATTGGGATGGCCTTAAACTTGCATTCTTTTGGATGGACAGCAGGGGGCAACCACGCTGGTTGCAAGATAAAGTCTCACAATGTAAAAGTCTCTGAGAAAAAGTCACTACAATTTTGTTGTTACCTCATTAAACATTTTTCTGATTAGATTGTTGTCTCTGTTGCTGTTTCAGGTCCTTCTTAATCCAATTTGGTGTTCATTATGTAAATTATCGTCACATTTAAAGTGAAATAGACAATGAGCAGGGTAGCTATTGGCCAGGGGTGTCAAACAGGCTCATGAAAGGGCCATGTGGCTGCAGGTTTTTGTTTCAAACCAGCAGGAGCACATCTCACTTAACTTATCCAGTTGTTATTGTTCCGTTTTTCAGTTGGTTTTTGGTTGAGGTCTTGGTATCACTGGCACTGTTATTTCATGCATTGGCTGCAGTTGGCATCTTAACCCACTTGGATGGGTTGAGTGCCCTTTGGCTAAAATCCAAAGATGGTCCATCTCAAGATTGATTTGACACAGCTTGGCATTCTAAAACTGGTATTGGCAATGAACATTAGCATGGCATGGTTTGACTCAGTGACTCTCCAGTTGTGCGATTCCATTGCCTGGAAAGGCAGATCAATACTGTGATTCTTGCTTGACTTTGTGATGTAGAGAGAAGTTTAAATTGTCCATGTCATGTTTTAATAAGCCCCAGAGTAGGTTTTATGGACTCATGTAACTATTGGCATTGTTGAATGATCTAAATAAATCTTTGCTATTTTTATTTTTATTTTTTGCTATTCTATCACTTAAGCTGTCATTTGACAGCAATGAGAGAACACATCAGGGACAACATCTGTTGTGTGGCACGAGCTGTATCGACTTCTAAAAATGAGCGACTGTTGAACCTGAGGCAAAGAAACGTTGGCTCCTCAACTTTGCTGCTTAGCTGAAGCTCACGATCATGAAGCGTCAACATGTATTAACCACTATGAACCTGTATTTGTTGAAAGGGGATTGTTAAGCCAGCTGTGTGGGGACCAAAAGACAGGGAGGATAGGTATATTATAAGCGTGGACATGGTCTCAGGGATTTCATCAATTAATTCAAAATGCTGAGCCCCATAAAGCTCCTGGGTAAAGCTCCATTTGTTCTCAACTGAGAGTCAAGCTTAGTTTTGCGGTTGGGTGACAAGGTGAGCTCGGATCTGGAGGGATAGGGGCCTGCTGAGTTATGGGGTTGGGGGGTACTCTGTGAGTTACTATGGTAATTGAGTGTCGTCATCAATGGGCCCTCTTTGCTCAGCTAGTGAGCAAGACTAGAATGGGCCAGCGATGGGCTCTGAAAAGCAGAGCAGGTAGGATTAGACAGGCCCTTTGTTAAAAAACACACAATGTCTTACAGTCGGATTTAAGGCCCCCGGACGTCACGCTTGTTACCTTAACTATGTCTGTCTGCGTAAATGAGATATGTGTATTTTCATGTATGTTTGAAGGAAAAGGCAGTGTTGCTTTATGGCACTCAGTGGCCTTCCCTCTCCTTCACAAGGAAGCCTGCCACTTGGCATTAGTGTTGCCGCACCAGCAATCATCATTCCATGCCTCCTGCTAATTGCAGACACAGCTGGGTCTCAGCAGGACTCTCTCTCTCTCTCTCTCTCTCTCTCTCTCTCTCTCTCTCTCTCTCTCTCTCTCTCTCTCTCTCTCTGTTATCAAACACACACAACAAAACAAAAAAAAAAAAAAAAAAACACAAAAAACCAAAA
>JAOWBC010000710.1:1956686-1967213 GCA_028566105.1 Hypoplectrus providencianus
TAATAATAATAATAATAATAATAATAATAATAATAATAATAATAATAATAATAATAATAATAATAATAATAATGAGAATAATCACCAGTGTTTGTGTATTTTCCGCAGGTTTTTAACGCACATTACAATCTGACCAGACACATGCCGGTGCACACCGGGGCCCGGCCCTTCGTGTGCAAAGTGTGCGGGAAAGGATTCCGGCAGGCCAGCACGCTGTGCAGACACAAGATCATACACACACAGGTGGGACTCGGCGCGCGCACATGTTTCTGTCTTTTAAAGTACCACATTCGATTTGTTCTGGCTAAACTGATCGTCTGTGTTATTCCTCCATGTGCAGGAAAAGCCTCATAAATGCAACCAGTGTGGGAAGGCTTTCAACAGGAGCTCCACGCTCAACACTCATGTACGGATCCACGCCGGGTACAAACCTTTCGTCTGTGAGTTCTGCGGCAAAGGCTTCCACCAGAAAGGTAATCACCTTTACCATCTCCACGAGTCAGGAGTCTTCTTGTGTTTTGAAGCTCTCATTGTTGTGCACAGTGTTGATCCGGAAATTGTTCAAATATTCCAGTAATATATTGAAGGAAAAATACTACAACGTCCTGAAATGTTGTTTTTTTTTAAGAAAAGGATTCTGCGTTTAATGCAAGTATTAAATCGATTCCCAACATTGATATATATCGATTCCCAATACAGATATATAGTCTATAAGCTTATTGCATTTTTTTGCACATCTATTTATAATTTTAAAAGTGCCATGCAATGTGAACCACGGTTGAAATGCCTCGTAAGAAAATAACCCATTAAATGTAAAAAAGTTCTGTACATTGTCTTCTAATGTCCCACTATGCTATAAAGCTGCTGATGGACGTGTTTCCTTGTAGACTTTTTTTAATGAAAAATGGGCGAATGTGTGCTATAATTTCACTGCGTTTAGAGTAACGCAGGGAGGAAGCGGGCAGCTTATAGCCTGTGTGTGAAGGATCCCTCAAAGTAAATATTATCAGGACTCAAATCGGCGCAATATGCTGCTCCTCTCTGCCTATCTGTGAGAGTAATGAAAGGCGAAATAATTGCAGGCGGCCGATGAGCATGATGCGATCAGTGGAAATAGGACATGTCACTTTGCACGGACTAATTCTCTCTTCAAGACGGCAGCATTTGATCCGGGTCAGCTGCTAGACCTTGGCAAAGTTGGGAATCGGGGCTCTTTGTTGAGTTGTCGCTGCGCTTGATATAGATCAAGTTTGACAACTTCTTGACTTCCACAAACAAAATCGTGATTAATGAAGGCTGGGCAGAGCGCAGGGACAGAGAGGCTCTAACTTCACAATGAACTGCTGACCTTGGTGGGGAAAAGGAGAATAAAAAGAGAGAAATGTCTCTCCTATTCTCACTTTCTAAGAGTCGCAGTAAACGCAGTGTCTTGCTGTCACCCCGTGCTTTCCTACAGCCCTTCTTTAAAAATGATCTCACAGGAAAAATGCGATCCGCCAGTTCACTCTGAATGCAGTTGCCTGCTAAAATAGCCGGAATTTAACTTCCACTAATCCGGAGGACGTAAACGATAACAACACTGTCTCCTTGCATGGCAAATTGGCTTCATTACTCGACTGATGATATTCCCAAGGAATAAAACAAAATCCAATGGTTGTGCAGTGAGGCGAATTTATATTTTTATTTTCTATTTCATGCATTATCTTACAGAGAAAATACTTTTAAAATGTGAATGTTTCAAACATCTCAATGGCAGACACTTTCCACACAGGAAAATGTATCGTGTATGTTCTGGAATGTCACTGTGACATGATGCTATTCACACTGTGAAACCCATGAAAGGGTGAGGTGCCGTTTGATAAGTGCTTGTAAAAATCCCAACCTGCTGGTTGTAACCTTAGTTTTTATTCCACATTCAGATCATCAGAATTGTATCTAATGCTGTTTAATATCCATGCTAAAACATGACCCTATGTTCTGAGAGTTTTTTTTAATTATTATTATTATTAAAGGTGAAAACATTTAAAATGATATATATACTTAAAAAAATGTAAACTGTAGGTTAAAACTCACATGAGTTCTAATACATTTTATATGTTATGTTTGATCAACTAAAATGAACTTCATTGTTCCCTTTTTAATCTGCAGGAAACTACAAGAACCACAAGCTGACGCACAGTGGGGAAAAGCAGTACAAGTGCTCCATCTGCAACAAGGCCTTCCACCAGATCTACAACCTGACCTTCCACATGCACACGCACAATGACAAGAAACCCTTCACCTGCGCCACCTGCGGCAAGGGCTTCTGTCGCAACTTTGACCTGAAGAAACACATCAGGAAGCTGCATGACAGCGTCTTCTCTGCGGCTACAGAGGCCTCCAGAGAGCTGCAGAGCTGAGGCCCAGCACACGTTTTCACTGTGAAGGCCCATGTCCTGCATGTCGAACAGCTTTTTAAAGTCCAAGAGAAGGTGGGCTAGTCCAATAAAATTGGACATAATTCCTTGAAAAGAAATGTGGGGATCCCATAAGATTAAAAGGAACCTGCTCAAGTCTCCCAGCAGAGGCAATGCAGTGAATAAAGACTGGCTCCCATACTGTAGGAATATGATAGGGATAGGTAGAATTCTTCCTGCGTTGCCTGCCACAAGCCTCAGACACTGGAGAAGTCATCTGCCTCCATCATGGAACTGTACATAATAGGTTATCGAAATTACAAAAAAAAAAAAAAAGTTATTTAAAAAGTGAATCATTGCCATGTTGTGTATCTCACAGAAAGTTGTTAATGTGAATAAATAAGTTATAACTTATACTGAAAACTGAATGTTTGAGCCATGTTGATTCCATTTTTGAAGGGATTTCAAAATAAAACAATGAACTAATATGATCAAGGTTGTGCTGACTACATTTTTAGGAATGTTTTCAGATGTGGCTTATGGTTGACTCAATGACAGCAGCACAGTTGAGAAGGAAAATAAGGAAATATACATGTCAGACATAGACAGACTTCAAAAAAATTTTTTGGTTATTGGGTTTAGATTTTATTATTATTATTATTATTATTATTATTATTATTATTATTATTATTTATAAGTGTGTTTAAAACCTCTGGACCATGTCAGACATACAGATGAGATGACACCATCAATATGACATTTAGTTTGATTACGTATTTTTAGAGTAAAGGATTTTTTTTTTAGCTTGATTTATTTCGTAATGACTAACCCTAATAAACATAGTAAATATCTAGTTTATTTAGTAGACATACATTTCTATCTGAAACAGTTAAAACTGAGTGTATTCAACCATGTGTACAACCCACACAACTGAAATGCTCTATTTCAAGTGCAACACGTGGACACAACTTGACATAATTACATGATTTTATTTGAATTAACAGCTGACTTCAAGTTGTTCCGCTGTCAAAGGGGGGCTCGCTCCATTGTGCTGGCGGGACATATTAATCAGATTTATACCTGTACAAGCATCTTTCCGCTCAGCTTTAAGAGCGTCTCATTTTGACACGTTAGAAGCCACATATAGACTCAGCCTGACTCCACTGTATGCTCTACAGCCACTTTGGTTCATCATTTATTGACAGACACGATCTTAATAATGGAGCATTTACACTTGACTTCAGTGTAATAGCGTAAATGATCAGAGATAACACGGGCCCTTGAAAGCGAATGATATTAAGCGGCTAAACGGCTGGGGGAGGCTCGGTTGGGGAAGGGGGTGTACTGTCGCATCCGGAGCCGCTCATCAGAACAGGAGATAATGGAGCACTCAGGCCGCAGCTCCTCATCTGGGCCTCCGGATTAATAGACCACAAGTTATTCTCCTCACGGCTCCTGGAACAATATTATCCCTGCACACATTCTGTGGAGAGGCAGAGCCGTGCTCCCAAATGGCGCTCTTTCTATTAACAGCCAATTAGCGCTGCGCCGGGCCGGCCAGGCCCGCAGATGCCTGGCAGGGCTAATATTGCCAGATGAATGTCCTGCTCACCTATTTCATCAGTCCGCACCAGTCGGCTGAAATTAAGAAAATATGTTGGGCACAGCGACGATAGACTTTTTCCTTTAACTCCTATTGCATGGACATGTCAGTGAACTTAGTTCAAAAGCCTTATTTATTTACAAACCTCACAGCAAGGCTGCTTCAGTTCAGCTGTTTGTAAACACAGCTAGGTTTTAACCTGATGGAGGGATAAGGAAACGGACGATGATGTTGGATTTCTTGTTCACTTTTTGAATTGTTTGATCATTCTAAAATAAATCCCCGAGGTCGTGAATTAAACCCTCACCGTCCAAAAGTCATACAATTACATCTTTATCACGTTTTAAATGTTAAAAATATATAAAAGTGTCCCAACAGAGGATCTCACATCTCCTGTCCTGTCCGGCTCCTGTCCAGGTCAAAACACAATTGAAAAATATTTTAGTTGATGTTGTCTCCTTGAAATGCTGTTTAAAATATTCCTGTGTATATACTTAATATACACGTGGTAAATAAATACAAGTATCATTCACATAAGCCGCTATATTTAAAAGCACATTCTGATATTTTAGTTTCCCCCTATTTAAGACGTGTAACACTTGAATTTTCAGTGCTACCGTTATGCATAAGGAACAGAATTATCTAGATGATTGAAAGCAATGAATATTTTGAGAAACACAAACACACATATACACACACACACCATGGCCTTGAGTGTGTGTGTGTGGAGCCTGCCAGACAACAATGTCGGTGCAGTAAACAACCTAAAGGCAAACAGGTTGCCCTTTTCTCTGCACTTCTTTCCCGCACCTCTCCAACATCTGAGCAACCACCTCAACATCCACAAACACGTTAATAGACGAACGGGAGCTTTAATTAAGGCGCGCCCACGCGGAGGAGATTAGAGGCCGGGGGGGTGGGGGGCGAGAGCGCGCGCGCTAATCGGCTGTCAACAACATGAGGACATCTTTCTTTTGCTCTCCCCGCCACCGGGGGATCACCGGGGATTCAGGCAATTTATGGGCCACAAAGGAGCTCGTTTGAGACAGGAAGAGAAGAAAAGAGAGAGGCGGACTTTTTGTCTGGCCGATTGAATTGATTGTAAATGGGAGATTAGCGGGAAGCTTCAGCAGCGGCCGTAAGTACCCAATCGAGGAGGAGGGAGAGAAAGGGAGCAATTAAGTCTACCAAATGTTAACTTACATCAGTTTCCCCTCAGTTTAGCCCACATGAAATTCCAATTAAAGCGTCCCCGCACTAGCAGAGGGTGGAGGGGTGTCACTGCAGCCAGCACACAGTTCCCACAACATCCGACAATTTACAGGCTCTGCGGAGCACCATTCATCATATGTGTAGTCACAACCATCATTACTGAGGCATGACAGCCAATGAGTGCCAACATATGAGTAGTCTAAGACAGAGGTAAATAGCCTGAATGGATGTTGATAAAATGCAATTCAAGCGCCAGAAAAACTTTTCTTCTAATAAAACATGAAAATACAGAAAATACATAAACAAAAATAGCATAAAACGATAATAACAGAGAAGGATGTCATGTTGCATATAAAAACAGCCAATAAAAGGTGTGTACTGACTGCAGTTGTAAGTCTTTGGAGCTTTTGTATCTAATTATAATAGTCAGTCTTACGCTGTCAGTTTCACTGTTTATGGAAACTAGAGTGTTGATGTCTGCTCTTGGTAAACCACTGAGCAGGACATCCCTTCAGTATTATGTTGCTATGGGAATGCTGTTCCAAGAGTTTAAAAAAAAGAAAAGAAACAAAACTATTTTTTATCATGTTCGGAGCCTTTTCAGGGCAACTATTAGAAAGAAAACATTCTTCAGGGTGTATCTTCTTGTTTTTCTGCCCAGTTGCAGTTGTGCAGAGTTAATATTGAGGCCCAATTCTGATTAGGAACCCAAAAGCTTTTCTGGTCCTGAAGAGAAAGAAGCCCCACCCCCACCCCACCCAGCCCTTGTTAGGGAAGCACTGGCCCTTTGAGCCTCCAGGATTCATTGTAAAATGCTGAGGGGTTAATGAGCAGTGGCTTCTCTTCACTCTTTGGCTCTATTCCTGTTTTAAATGAGAGGGATTTGAAAGGACAGAGGACAGAACAGGCAACAACGGAATTTAGACATTTTGACATGTTTAAAAAGTGGTTTATGTTACATTTCTAATAAGCACGTTTGACGTGATTTTTATTGAAGAAAATGCTGTCATTGACCCTGATTTGGCTGACAGCAGAAGCAGAAAGCCCTGAATGTATCTGGGCTCAGCACTGAGGAATCCAGAGTGTGATGCATGAAAATGAGCCACTCAAGAAACAGCCAAACACACAGATTAAAATGGAACAGCCGCAGCATTCACTTGCACCTCATTTAGATTCTTTTACAGAGTCAACCCCGAGCCTTTCTCTACCAAAACCTCATCAGGATGTCTTAAAGACAGCAGCGAGCAGCTTGTCCCGGGGATGTGCCCGCCCGCCCGCCTTGGCATGTCAAGGGCACGGTGAGCCAGGAGTGCTTATGGCTGTGAGGGGAAGTAGTGGGCTGCTGGGAACTGAGCAGGGAGGGCGCTCTCATCACTCATCTGTTGTGAAACTCCACTCTCTGGCCTGCATCCGTCTATCTAGCCATCCTCCCTTCTTTCAGGTCTGTAGCTCTCTTGACCACCATCCCTCTTCGGTGGAAGAAGGAAGGTAACAATGGCCAAACTCAGCTGGTTTGGAAAAAAAAAAACTAAAGCAGGAGGCCCTTTTTTTGTTTTTTTTTTACCTATGACCACAAACCATATTAATCACTCACTGTTTTACTGTCAAAGTTTGTAATTGTTACGACACAAGATCCTTCAAAACAATAGTTTGACACTGATGCTGGATTTAGCACGCTAAATGATAAAATTTCAGCAATTAAAAAAAAAAAATTTTTTTCTAAGACATGTAAAATGTCTCTGCAGATCACCCCAAAGAAAACCTTCAAAGCTTTTCAATTTGCTCCACTTCAACAAATATGCATCTATAAAACTCTGATCCCGTGTTTGGAAAATGCTGATGTAATGCAACCTTTATCAGACTACCCATAGGAGCCAAAAAGCCTACCCAACAAAACTTGATTATCGGGCTCATGAGCAGAATAAGCAGGCTGACTATTTTTGGGTGTGCCATTGGACTCAACAACAAAATCAAACACTGACCGCCCCATTCATGAGTTTAATAAAAACAAGAACGCATACAATTACGCCCACACAATTGCAGACAGGACAAATCAATACACAGCTAACACAGTTGTTTCAAATATGCAACTCTTTGTCCAGCTAATCACAGCCAAATTAATTTAATCATCTGCTGCTGCAAACTAATGAGCCATTTTCACCATCACGCTCTGGCTGCACTCAGTTCTTTTCTAGTGGCATTAAAGCAGTGTGTCATTGTTAGGGAGGATCAGTTGATTTGAGGAAGTCCGGTGCCACGGCTAATCCTTTTGACCTGACCTGCCACTGCTGGGAAACCTCTTCTCGTCCTTCACTTTAGGCCACCGTGTTAATAATGCACCCTTCTGCCTGCTTCTTTAATTTAATGTGGGAAAGAAGTGACATATGTTGGACCAAACAAGTGTGATAAGAAACCCCTCTCTGCCTTCAACCTTGTTTTTTTTATTTTTACATTGCACTGTGGCAGAAAAACCCCAAACAGAGAGTAATTACTTGTGTGCTTCTTCATTAACAGGAAACCAATTTGTTCTCTTTGACTGATGTGTGTGATAGTAAACTGATTACAGCGTGATAAAGGCCTTCATTACGAATCAAATACAACATGCTGGCTCCATGTGTGGATCCATGCCAAGGCAAAATCAATATCAACAAAAGGCACAAGTACAGAAACACAAAATTCATACGTGTCCTTTCAGCTGCCCACTTAATCCATCCGTCGATGTGAATAGCACCGCACATTCTGACTTTACCAGGCGACATCAGAAATACATCCATGGAAGCATAATCGATACGGTGACTAAAGTGGGATTCAGCAAGCACAACCCTCCTACTGGGGCTTCTCTAAGAGCAAAATTGCAGTTCAGGTATATTAAAGTCCAGCCAAGAAGGAATTCTCACATTAGCTCCAGAAAGCTGGTTCTTCTGTACGTGCACGCAATTTGAAAAGGAAGCTTTTTGTGTTGGAAGTGGCTTAAGGAGAGCTGAGAGGTATGTCATTACAGTGATATGAGTGAAGTGAGGGGCTGTTAAAGAAGAAACGTTACACATAGGCCTGTGCCTGCACAGTCCACATGGAGCCGAGCCAGGCTACCTTAAGGCCATGTTGCTTCCTCTTAGTGTACAACGTGAAGCCTTCCATTTAATGTAAGACAACATGACAACAGTCCGAGCCTCTGCGACGGAAAAGACAAAGAGCTGGCAGCCTCAGCTCCTAAGTAGAGGTGACATCCCATGATCAAAGGAGAGACTCTGGCCGTACAAGCCTGCACAGGGTCAGAGGGAAGCCTCAAACAGCGCCACCAGGCACAATATTCAGCAGCCGCTCAGATCTGTGAAATCTGAATTTGGAAACTGAGAAAGAAAATAAAACAGTGTAACTCTTCAACAATAAAATTCAACAATCATTTGCAATTTAAATTGTATCAGCAGTTGATACAAATCTGTGATCTCTCTGAGCTCGAGATCCAAACAAATGCAATGGACTCAAAGTGTGAAATAACAGGCTGTGAAAATGCAGCAAGCCAAAATATTTTCCCTCCTCCATTCTTTCTCTCCCCTTCACTTGCCCCTACTACACCCGCAGCATATCACTGAATGAAATGCAGCGTGCAATTACCCATTATCCAATCAACTGGAGTCGACACTTAACCATTTGCAAGGCTTTGGGCTCAGCCAATTATCTGTCAGGGCTCTCAGTGGGCTCTCAATAGCTGAATCGTATTGCATAATCGTATGGCTCCAGATTCATGCCACGCCACCAGAGACGGAGGAGGGCTGGAGGAGAGCTGTGCTGCTGTCTGAGGGTCATTGTCATGGGTGGCTGGCAGGATAAAACAAGGTCTGGTCACTGACAACTGGGGCGACTGGGCTTCAGCCCCCTGGGGCCTCGGCCATTAGAATACATAATGCAGGGCTAGTCATTTGGAAGGGCTCCAGATCGGGCTCTTCAAAACCCTTTTAGATAATTCGCTACATGGCATCTTCATCATCCCCCCTCTCAACCTCCCACCAGTCGATCCTGTCACCCCTGATAGGACACAGAGCCCTAATGCCACCCCCACCACATCCTCGAATCCTGGCCTTGACCTCATAGCACTTACCCCCCCTTTTGCCCCTTCACTAAACCAGCACCCCGCCACTCAGCCCCTACCAGTCCAGACTGGTCCAGTCAGTTAGTGGTGGCCGGTGGCTAGTTGACCCCCAAGGGCCTGCAACACTGGGGCCCCAGCTGAGGAGCAGGGGCAGCTGCCAACCACCGGCCATTTCAACTTTTGCTGTCCAGATGATTGCGTTTGTCAAGCCGCCACTCTGCGTCAGCCCAGCCCAGGTCTGATCACCGACAATTAGGGGTTAAAGAGAGAGGGGGGGGTGGGTGGGTGGGAGTTTGTGGGTGTCGTCATCCAACCTGGTAGTGAAGAAGCAGGAGCAGTGTTTCTTGTATTTGGTGATAAAACTGGTGAGATGCCCCTTACGTAAAATTATTATAAATAACTGAAATGATAAAGGTGTATGAAGGTTAGGAATGTTGTGGTATGACTGCACTAAGTTGTTTCAGCAGTTTTCGGGTTGATACCATTTGAAAACATTTGTTGCGAAAATATGATCTGTCCGGAAGATCACACAGTAAGTTCTTGAGTGATTTTTGTATACTGAGATATTTTGGAGATTACTCTATTTAACTTTTTCTATATCTGTTTTGAGTAATTCTATTCTTAAAACGTCTGAGAAAGCCCTTTATTATTAATATTATTAATTACCATCTCATCCTCTGAATGCTCCAGGTGTCTAGTTTGTAGTTTTTAAAGTTTCATGAGGCTAATCCTTGAAAACACAGGTCATTATGTACTGATATCTAATTTATAAAAAAATATTCTCACTGCACTGAAATGTCTATTACATCAACTATCACCACATATAATTTTTTCAATTTGGTGTGTCTCTGAGTCTCAGCTTCTCAGTGATAAGCAATGTAATCAAGTATAGTTTACATACTGTTTAGGGACCACAGTGTGCATAAATATTAAAATACAGTAGGCAAAAAAGACACATTAAAAGCATGGAAACAATCAACTGGCTATTAGCTTGAAATGCATGATATTAGTATTAATTAGGCATGTTTGTAAAAAGGTTAGTTTTGATACCCATAGAATCTATTTTCATTCGTATAACTTGAGGTCTTGAGAACAGGCTTTAAAATCTCTATACTGTTTTTTTCCTCACTAGAAAAAAAGGTTTCTTTCACCTTTCCCCCCACCAATAGAAGTTACGTTTTCACATGACATCAATATCTTCTCCTTAGCCTTGATATGAGACTATA
>JAOWBC010000710.1:1978692-1998416 GCA_028566105.1 Hypoplectrus providencianus
CAGGCAGGGCCATAGTCTGGCTCCAACCTATGGCCCTTCACTGAATGTCACCTTTCCTTCTCTCTACTCCCCTCCTGATCATCTAAAGCAGCCCTATCATTTATAGACATTTATAAATCTTTCATTTAAAGTTAGTGTGGAACTAAAAATAGTTGAAATGATTCGTCTTAAGTATGCTTGTTTTATGGGCACAATAGATACAAAAGGGCTTTGCTCAGAAGCCAAACTTTTTTGGGGTTCATACCCCACAGATCATTAATCCTAGGGACGACCTAAGCCCTGCCTCCAACACTGTATCCATTTCTCTTTATACAGTCATTGTGCTGATATAAAGCAGAGCATCACTTGGACCTTTAATTACATGCATCCTTACAACTGTTCTAAACCAGTAACTGTTACATTTCTAAAGAAATGTTAGGTAACGACTGTTAATTTAGATGAACTTAGCCCTGCAAGGATAACCATATTTGGTCATATATTCAGTCCTATGATTACTTGTGGTCAGAAACCAGTTGACAACTTTGCGAAAAACAGCCAAACATCAAGCAACTGCAACAACACAAGACAGCAAGTCAGCTAATATTAGCAAATTTACTAGTCTAACAGCAAAAAGTCCAGCTCTGTGCCTTTCAGCAGCTTTTTTCTTCATGTTCCCTGAAAGCCGATCCAAGATTTCTTCCTATCTGGTGGCCTCTTGCTCGGCCATGCTCTCTTTTTCTCTTTGCTCATTCCTCCCTCAGTGTCCTTTTCTTTGTGTCAACACAACACTAACACTTCCTGGTGGGTGTGCGCAGTCCTGGCAGCAGAGCAAACTGAGCTGATGCAAGCTTATATTACACTTAGCTTTATGTTAGCAACAAGTAAAGCTTTCTGTCAATCAGGAAACACCAAAAATCACAGACAGTTTAGGCTTACACTATTTTTCCATTCCATTTTTCCATAAAAATGAATCCAGTTTCACTTATATCAGTGACAGCTGGTGGGTGTTAGTCACCAGGCAGGTTACATCCACCCATGAGAGTTACATGTGATGCTGGGTAACTGTCAGTTACAGCAGCTGTGGAACTATTTGTTTTGACAAAGTCAATAATTAATTAAATAAATTAAATAAATACACATATTCAAATATTAATAATATTGAACCAGTGAACGGAAGTTGTAGGACTGACGTATATCTCAGCATTAATTTGATCATAGGCATAAAGGTTTGATGAGATAATATATTCCTTTATTGGTCCCACAGTGGGGAAATTCCACTTTTTATATTATAAACAGTGTATATCATTTTGTGATTGTGATGTGATTCTGCTTAAATATCACTGCATGTGCAAAGCTAAATCCTGTGATTATCTATTTTCACTTAGATCTTCTAGTTGAAATATCATGCTTTGCTGCACCTGTTAGAAATCAACCTATCAAATAATATGGTGGCAGAATATAAGAATAAATAAAATGTACGACTGACTCATCGTGGATGACGGTTGGTCCATCGCGAGTGGCTGCCTCCTCTTTAATGACATTGATGAGCTCGAAGGTGCTGCTGATGGATGCGTCAGGCTTTGGCCACTTGGGGCACTGAAAGTGACGCACCTCTAAAACATAGTCATCCTGTGGGATAGACAGAGGACAAGACAGACAGAACAGCAGAGGGAGAGAAAGGGTGTGAAGGATGTTTGGTTTAGAACACTTATTTTCAACTCGTCCATGTAAAGTGAGCAATCTTACCAAATGTATATATTCTATGTTTCTGATAGGGCTTCAAATAGTATTATTAAAATAATGACCAGAAACAAATCACTTCTGAATTTGACATAGGAAAATACACAGTATCAATGTTTGTATTAGTATTTGAAGGTGGTAACAGTAGGCCTGAACTCCATTAATTAGTCATGTGACCTAACAAGACAAATATAAATATAATTGATTATTTACTTGGTGCATAATTGACTTTTAACATGATCACATTAATTTATTCATTCCAGAACAATGCACATGGATTAACACTTTTGTTAATGTGACAGAGTAAGCCAGCTGGCTGATTTTCATTTACCTTCCCTAACAATTAGTTCTTAGTCAGCCCTGCTGCAGTTATTAGCATGCAGCTCAATCACCCCCATGTTTGCCTGTGATGTTTGAGTTTTATCAATGTATTTTTAAATGTAACCTAATGAAAGAACTCCTCAGGTTGAACCCTCATTGAAAGGGGCTTTCACCAGTTACCTGCGTAGCCTCCAGTATGAAGTCGTGGATGCTGATCTGTTCCTCATTGGAAAGACAGAGGCGGTCTTTACTGATGAGGGTGACAGTGAAGGCCTCACAGTTCATAGCCTCCTCCAGACTGGGCCAGTACACAAACTCATCCTCTGCCTGCAGAGAAGCAAAGAGATCTTTTAACTACAGAGTTTGTTCATTCACTTCATGGAGAATTGTGTTACAGGACGCAGTATTTGGGATATTTTTTGGTCAATTTTTGACTTTATTTGACATTGGGAGATGACAGAGTATAATGGGGAGACAGAGGGGGAGACCTGCAGGAAAGGGTCCCGAGTCTTTTGCTATTAAAAGTATTAAAGTGCAGGAAAACAGTTTCACTCAAGTAAAATTTGGACTGAAATTTGAACATTTTCAGTAGAGGTCCTGCAGGGCCTTATCTGTGAAACTTCCTCTGGCCCCTACACATTGCTGGTGAATAAGCCCTACAAGTCATTCAATCTAGAGTTCTCAACGGGCCTGAAAATTACAACCCGACCCGACCCGGCCCGTGGCTTTCAAAGCCAGAGCCCGATGTGACACGACACATCAATATGAATTATCTATCCGAACCCAGAGAGAGAGAGAGAGAGAGAGAGAGAGAGAGAGAGAGAGAGATACTCTATTGATTCCCAAGGGGAAATTCACCATGATTCACGGTAAAGAGCAGCGATGGTTAATAAATGATTTTATTTTTTTTTAAATTGGGCAGAAAAGATTAAGCTCGAGGACCGACCCGACCCTAGTCATCTGCTTATATTTTCGACCCCAACCCCGGCCCGAACCCGTAGGTCCTGTCGGGTTTGTCGGGCCGACCCGACCCATTGAGAACTCTAATTCAATCTGCAGTACTTGGATACTCTTGGGGATTTTATGTTCCAGTAATGGAGAGTCCCACGTCAAAGATTGAAACACAGTAATCTTAGCTGAGATTCATGCTATCAATTACAAGCTTGTGACCCAATTATGTAATGATCAGTTAGTTAACCTCAAAATCCGGATGACACGTTTCCCTTTTTCCTATTGTCCTATTCTTGTCATTTCAGTACAAAAACACATTTGAAAAAATCAACAGACAATCTAGTTACCATTGGCAACGAGGTTATGTTTCTGCCGGCGTTTGTCTGCTTGTTGTTTGTTTGATTTCTTTCATTTACAATTTGTCAGCCCAAAGCGATACACACTCAAGTGATGTAATTTGAGGTAATTTATCAGTCATCCCAAAGCATCCTAAAGCCAAAAGGATGGCCTAATTTGTCAAGTTAGGATTAAATAAGTGTCCTATCAGTCTCTAGCTCTAAAAGAAGTTCCTCTTCTGTTCAGCAAAAATTTCACATGAATCCAGTTACGCAGGGTGTAACTATTTACACAACTTTAATAAGAATCAGATTTTTTTTTCTTTACAGCACTCTTCAAATTTGATTATCCCAGCCTTATGACATAATTATGAGACCAAAAGACCCCACAGCAGCATTCAAGAACCCAAAAACTCAAATAAATAAAACTGGATCCATGGCCTTCACTGATGCTATATGCTTTATCAGAGTTGATTTGAGCACCTGTGTATTCGTAATTACTAATTTGCATTTTGGATGTCTTAAGAGGACACTTTTAATCAGGGACTCTTCAAGATCATTTGTGAATACAGCCGCACATTTCATGCAGCTCACTTTAGACAGCTTTGGTTTTCCCAAGTCCTGTAGGCCGGTGATTTGTAAAATAATTGCAGTTACTTAAAAGGGCTAAATGAAGTAGCTTCTACATTCCCCCAGTGGTAATCTTGCAACTTTAATTGCATAAATCAGCTGATGTATACCATACTTAAATGATTGTGGCATAAAACCACTTTGGGATGGCAGATTTGCTTCTCACACTCCACAGGTTTTGAAAATTCCTGCTTCAGCTTTGTTGTCCAATGGAAATGCTGCAGAACCCACACAGGAGAATAATCAGCTGATATAGTGAGCTTGAACCTGTCTGTGTTTGTTAGGGGGGATCCACCCACCCATGTTTTCCTGTAGGTTACTGAGGCTGTGAACTACAATTTCAGAAAACAGCACATCTGTAACTCATAATGTATGTGTGTGATTCACAATACCCTAAACATAGGCTTAGGAGGAGACAGACAAACATGTTGTCAAAGTGGTAGATGGCGCAAATTACCCTTGACAGCGTATGTGTGGGTGTTTGTGTTACTCACCAGTCCATGGTTGGCAGGCAGCATAACAATCATTTGTGCATTGTGGTCCCAGATCATTCTCCAGAAGTCTTTTGTTGTGTGGGGTAGAGGATGCTGGGTAATGATGAACTCATTACTCCGGTAATAACCCTGTGAAAACAACTGCTGTTAGCTGAGCGCTGATTTCTCACTCGTCAGCAACAATGGGGTAATTAAGTCACATGGCAACGAAGACTGGCCAAAGTACATGGTAACTTAATAACCAGCTTACAGGCTTTTTCTGTTCATGGTTGCTTGCAAACCCTGAGTAATCCTTTAAAGGGGAACTCTCATTTTTTTTTTACACACCACAAGTGGTTTTCTACAGTTCTTGTAGAGCTTAGTAGTGGGATAACTCTTGCTATTTCAAAACATCATTTTCTCAGAGTTTTGGGAAAACTTATCTCAAACTGTATTATGCAGGAGAGGTCTCCATGGTTACTATAAACCAAGACTCAACCTGTCTGCAAGGATGTTGCCTTCAGTCTTGGATCTGTACATCAATATGTCTAACACCTAAGTGGTTCTCAGGGGAATCACAGCTACAAGCAAACATATCTTGGCATCTGCCGTTTTGATTTTTTCCAGACTAGATCTGTCTTTTACAAGTTCATTAAAGTGCACTTATATTTTGTGGTGCTGAACATTGATAACTATGAGCTGTGTTGTACCAAAATGAACAGGAGTTGCAATATCATTCTGGGATTTGGGCATCACAATACTGCATTCAGGGAGCATCAGAGTCAAAACATCAAGGAGAGACTGGAAATGATTGACAGAAAAAGTGGAAGTGCTGACCATGATGTAAGAGGCATTAATGTAATCGGTGCCTTTGATGCCGGGCAAAGGTGCTAGACCAACCCTAGCTCGCTCCGCTGCTCAAGGATAGACAGAGAAAGAAGGGGAGGGGAGAGGAAAAAAAAAGAACAGCCTTTAACCGCTTTATAACAACAGTTCAATCACACCGCAAGTATGTGTGCATTCATTCAACATTTTGCTGTTACTGGTAAAGTGCACAGAGTTCTTGGTGATTCAGAGAACTGTTGAACAGCCAGTGACTGTCTACACATTGTGAAAGAGCTGCAGATAACAGAGAGTAGGTGAATAACTAAAATGAGAACTGACAGTCTGTTAACAAGGACAACAACATACATTTGAGGGGAATTGAAGAAATGTATGCATTTTGTTTGGAGGTACTATATACTATATTTGGGGAAGACCTGATTTGTTTGATGAGTTAGCTAAAATAGATTATTCTGAAATTTCTAGTGGAAGGAAAGCAAAACTCACAAAACCTGAAAAGAATGATGACATCCATGACTTCTGATGTCTCTAACTCTATGGAGCAGCACAGATACACAACTGAGAAATAATATTTTCAATGTGTCCTTCTTCTGTAATACAGATGCTATAAACTTCAAGTTTCAATATATTCTGAATGTTAATGGTTTCCAGTTGCAGCTGTTTTCACTGGTAGCTATTATTTTTTCCTGTTTGGTAATTTCTACGAGCAGCAGTTTAACTTCAATTTTAATATGTTTTTACATGAGTGTAAAACTTACTTGGCACCACGGATGAATTTCTGTTTTTTTCTTTGTTGCACTCCTTCTGTGCATTGAAGCATTCCATGTATCTGCTATTGCACTGTGTTACTAACTGAAAAATTGAAGAAAGAGCATGTTGGAGGGTTTTTTGTTTTTTTGCACTTTGTCAAACTTTCAAATAACAGAAAAACAATCATGTTAAGCACGTTGAGAATAAGGGTTAATATGCTTTGTATTGTACCTTGACTTCAGGGCTGAGTTGAACAAATTTGTACAATAAAATAATTGAAATGTTCTTCATACCTTTCATTGTGAATACATGTTTTCATCTATTTTAATAAAGGCCTATTAGGTGAGAGAAACGAATGTACCATTACAAATACACCCCACATTTTCCCAGTGGAAATTTTGAAAGAAGCAATATGAACATATAGCTATACGGCACAAGATTCTTTCAAATACTTCAACATGAGAAGATTTTTGGAATCAAACCTGAAAATAAAACCGAAAGCAACTGAAGGTGGTAAATCCCCAGCTAAGAGCAGAAAAACACACTAAAACAAAGGGATTGTGAAATACCAGAGGGAAAACAAAAGAGCAACAAACAACGTCTAAATTCTAATCCTGTCATGAAGGCACAAATGCATCCCCATAACAAAGACAGCTATTGTGTACACACACCAGCTGGTCTAGACCTTGGACTTGATTTTGGCAAATAGTGATGAAATAACAGGGATTACTTTCCTGTTGTCAAGACTTCTACGAAGCCCTTATCATACCCACAAACCATGTAAATATAAACCAGGACTGGATGACAAATTAAATAGTAACTATGCTTGTACATATGACTATTATCACTTACAGATGTGTTAGTGCTGGGAGTGCTTAGGAATGCCCGTGATGTTAAACCCTTTATATTAAGGAATCAGTTGAGCCATTCTTATACAATTTAAATTCATATAACCTGTTTCAATAATTCATTGTAAATGTATGTACTTAATGTGGAATGCATATTAAACTTCATAAGTTGCTTCACCTTAAACTGTTTCTCCAGATGTGTCCGGCCGCTGTATCCTGGTGTCTTAATGCTGTTGTAGTAGCTGTGAAGCTGGCTGGCTGCCACTTCTGTCTCCTTCCCCAAAATGGCTTCCATCAAGGCATCATGGATAAAAATGTATTGCTCCTAGATGAACCAAATGGTGACAAAAGACAAAAAAGATGTTAAGTAGCAACATACATCTGTGTTGCAATGTACAACTAAACTATGAAAGAGATTAAACATAATTCAATATTCATGTTGACCACAGAGAAACTGCTGCCAGATGACCTCACAATAACAGAGAAACAAATCAAAGTTGTTGCTAAAATACTCTGGTCAAACAGTGAACATTTTTGGCGTTAATCTCTCTTTCAAAATCAAACTATAATATTATAACTATAATCATTTACTATGATTATATAATCATCCTAGATGACTATGATAAGACTCTGATAAGAGCAAAATGCTTAATTGCTAAAAGGATTTATTCCTAATGACTTTGAGGACTTTATCAGGCCAAAGTTTCCCCTAGAAAACTGTGGTTAATAACAAGATAAATTGAAAATTAGAAACACATTGTCTACTGGATGTTCATGGGTCATCTGAGACAACTACTGATTGACTAAATCTGTTTGACTTATTTAATATTTACTTATTTATTAACTTTAACTTTTTTTACAGAGAATATCATGGCCAAGAATTTTGGATTTATAACATCTTTAACAAGATTCCATTGTATTTCTTCAAGTCCATCAAATTTTCCACTTCAGCACAAGATATTGCATAACACAATAAAAGTAATGAAAATGTTAAACTGTTGGCATTTTGCTGTCTCAATCTCAACCTGACTTGCAGTATCAACAAGGGGGTTTGACATCATTTACTAAGCCAGTAAGATACAGGTTGTTTGACCCATGTCACTGTGTCCACGCTATCATAGCATCAGCACTACATTGTCCAATAATGGTCCAGATAGCATTTGGTCTGCACACAGACACAAGTATACAAACCTCAGTCTGGACAAGGTAGTTGCGCTGGGTGCGAATGTGTTTGAGGAAGTTGAGTACATTAACTGTGCTCTTGTCTCTGATCTGCTGCAGCATGCTGTCTATGACGATATACGTCCCTGTCCGACCCACTCCAGCACTGCAATGAGAGGTGAGAGGAATGTTTATTAAAAGGATACAGGCACTCAAGTCTAAGAAATTGTTTTTAGATGCCTATATTACAGGGTGACTGCAGAAACCTGTCAAGAAATAAAGATTTTTGACTTAACTTAACCAGAGAGGGGCAATTGGTCAGCAATACAGTTTCTCATTAAATGCATTGATTTCACTGACATTCACAACATATTTTGGTGGTTTAGAACTGAAATCACTTAATTCTTTAAAAGATGTTTCCTGTGGGTCATCCATAGTTGATCACAATTGTTAGTGTCTTTGTTTACGTGTTGCTCTGACCAGGGGTCATAGCTTTTTTCTGTGTATATTTTACTGAGTCGTAGTTAAGTCTTCCCTGCCAGCGCCTGCCTTTTGTGTGCATGTCCCCATTTTGGTTTTATTTCCCAGGTAGTGGCTTGAGAGCTGGTTGGATGGGAGTGTATGAGCTTTAAAAGGATGGCTGCTGAAGATGGCCGCCCCCTCTTAGCCCTTTTCCTGACTTCCAACCAGACCTTGTGCATTATCTTGTGAATTGTATTCTGGTGTCCTGGTGCAGAAACCAAACCAATTTTCTCCTGTTTTTGTCAAAGGGAGGCAGAGATCCCTGAATTTACTTGTGGGCATATCCCATAATAAAACACAGGTAAGTCAGGTGCCAAAAGAAAGATGTTTTGTGATGTTTGTCTATAGAGGTTGGGGAAGGGGGGATCCATTTTGTGTTGCGTTCAGGTTACCCCAAGGCTAAAGCGTATCAGTGTATGTATCTAAATATAGAAAAACCTGGATCTTTAAAAAAAAGGATGACAAAAATGAAATTCCTTTTCTATGTCCTTCGCAATTTGCAAAGTCTTTATGGGATATTCATTAACAGAAGACTGTTGATGGCATATTAGGTCCAGTCCATGGAGGACAATCTCTATAAAGTTATATTCCTCAGTTGTGCCAGACTGTATCACTTCTATGCATTTCAATTATCCATAAATCTTCAAAATAATACAGTAAATGTCATGAGACATCATTAGAAAAATTCTATGAAGTGATCACCCATATGTAGTTTATAACGTGTGGTTTAACAAAACGATTTGATTAGGTTGCAAACCAAAATTACTGTGTGTTTGGATCCAAATAACACCCAGATAAAGGTTTCAGTATTATTTGTACTTCTATACTCAGGATGAGATGAGACTTAATTGTCATTGCACATGTTTCAGAGCAACAAAATTTGGTAATCAGTTAGATCCCTTCCAAGAATATAAAAAGACAGTGACATATGACACGGCAAGGACATAGCAGGAGAACTGTGGGTTAGCCAGCATGCACAGCACCCTGTTTCATTTGGTAAGAAAAAGGGCAACGATAGGGAGGAGGATGGAAAAAAAGCACCGTCTGCACAAACATCCAAGGAGAGTAGCAAGGTATCAGCCTTCCAAGGCCAATGTTTGGGGGAGCCAATTGAAGATAAAGATTGTTTTGGGTGAGGCCAACTCTGTGATTTTCCATCTGGCTTAAAGTCTCACCAGTTCTCTCGATAGTAAATCCATAAATTTGTAATCCGATGACCCATTAAAGCTGCGCCGAGCCGACAACTCAAAGATGGCATCCATCATTTGCAGTTTGCGAATATTCTTGCATATCTCTTGAATCTGAGTGTTGACAGCTTTGTACATTCCCTCCAAGAGGTCAGCTTATCAAATGCCAAAAGTGCGGACATTGTCCTCCGAACTTTGCGATAAATCAAGAAACTGAGAGCTCCAAACAGCAGAAAGCCTGTTATCATAATTCCAACTATGTAGACGTCTTCAACATCCTCGATGGAAGGGATCGACAGGCATACGTATCCTGCTGTCCTTGTCGAGAAAATTTGATCAATTGCGTTGAGAGACCAGCTGATCAGATCCATTATTTTAGGTTTCTGATAGAAATGCAGAGGAAGGCTTCAAAAGTTTGGACAGAGATAGTGCAAGACAGAGAGCACAGGCAAGGTAGATTAGGGCAGGGAGGGGGTCAGAAAAGTGTCCACCTTCCTTGAGAGCTGAGGAGAACTAACTCTGTGACACGTGACATAGAATGTGATGATACATTAAAATAATGCAGCGTCATTTAAATTCATGGTTCCTTACTTTTTGTAGGTACATGTATGAACTATCAATGAAAACATCCTGAAATATAATGTCATGCCAGACTGTGCCTGCAGACTGACTTTCAAATTGTTTGTCCACAGATGTAACTGCAAATTTAACATGCCCTTCACAGACATGATTGCCATTTCATCATATGTACTTGAACATTGAAAAGAAATTGTATTTAATATTTAGAAGCTAGAGGCAATAAGGGAACAGCAGTTTCTACATTTCCTCAAGTTGACAGGCCACAGATGCATTTAACAAACAGTATTACATAAAATCATATTTTACATATTCAGGACTTTCCTGTTTCTTTAAAGCACCAGGGCAGCAATGTAAATGTGAAGAAGTCTCTGTGTGCTCTGTTTCTTGCGTAAAGAGTGGGAGGACGTCTGTGTGTTTATGTGCCAGTACAAAATGGTAATAAGTGGTCTGTCTGCACAGCGGCTGGGCGGTGTGACAAGTTATTATCGATAATTACAGTGCAGATGATAGTGGAGAGCATCATACTGCTTCCCCCCGGGCCTCAGTTAGTGGACAACTACCAGTCATTTTCTCTCTTGCCTTTCTGTATAATGCCCTTAAAAACAAGCTGGCAAATGTACCACTAGGCTCAGTGGTGCAGCTTGGATATACAGCTGTGGTAAAAAAAAAACAACAACAGAAAAAAACAGCTGTAAGTGTAGAAAAACACAAAGTCATAGGTTACATTAATTTAGAAAAGCTTTGTAAAATAAAAACAAGAATTGAAAAGGACTGCAGTATAACAAAATGAATTAATAATCATAAAAAATGAAGTAGATGCATTATAACAAAAAGAAACAAAGTTACATAATCCCCAATGAGTGCAATAACACTGTCAAATTGGTTTAGCCCAAAGACTGATAGGGAGCAGGATGATGGAGTTACTGTACAGTTAAAACCATGTAGAGACATTACCTGCAGTGTACAAGCATGGGTCCCATGTCAGGCGTCTGGGCAGCCGAGGACCTGCGAACAAAGGTCAACACAGGCAGCGTGTACTCAGGGACACCCATGTCGGGCCACTGGGTGTAATGATACTGGAGCACCGTCCGCTCACTATGGGCCCGTGCCTTCCCCTTCCCACCCTGGAGGAATGAAAAGGAGGCAGAGAGAAGGAAAACAGTTAGTTTGCTAGGCTGGAGAAAAAAACGCATCTAACGCATCTTTTTTAAACGCATCTAAAGGGGGACAAGGAAAGTACAATTTAAATAAAATCACTGACTTTTTTGTTTGTTTTAACCAGTTAACAAGTCTACAGGTTACAGGTTACTGTACGCTTCATAGACTGATTAAAAACAGAGGATGTAGCCACTTTGATGTCAGCCATTCATTTAAGGGCTTTGGTCACAATTTGGGGCATTTGTAGCAGGAACCTTAGTTCCACCTTGACATCATTTATAATGGCCATGGCCACTAGAGGGCACTGAGTATACATGTTCATTTGGATTGTAATTAAAATGCTGTAGACACAACAAATAAGGATGTGTTTTGGGGGAGAACAGTCCTTTACTATGCCATGGTATTTAAAATAAAGAATATTCTATTTTGGTTCCATTTAAATTTGCTTAAAAAATAATAAAAACAAGTTGGAGTTGTATAGTTTAGAGGACTTGTTGTGGCTAACAGCTTTACCCTGCTGTGCCACTTCATCCCTCTTCGGCCTTTATTCTCACCTTTTTCAGTTTAGCATTGTACAATGTGAAGCGGCGAACAGTGTAGCAGGCATGAACTTTTGTGCTTTTCAGCATGACTACGATGTTGCCGTACTCTTCACTGTTCTCTGTTGGCCAGTACTGGTCACACTTTCTCTGTGGAACAAACATACACAAACAGACTTGAGGCATGTTTTCTCTCGATACCTCATCTTAAATGTCCAAAAGTCTTGGATATTTTGTGTAAGTGTCAGAACATACCCGGCCTTTCTCTACTAAGTTGGTGATCATGACAATGATGCCTGTATTTTGTTCCCACACCATCCGCCAAAAGTCCTCAAAGGTTGACTTGAGAGGTCCCTGGGCTGCGATGTAAGCTTTAGGCTTATTGTAACCCTTATTGATGAATGACAGAACAGAGAGCACAGTCAGGCAGTTGGAAACTACAAAAATAAACTATAGTATTACCATTACTTTTATAATACAAACGAACAGACACAGATGAGTATTTGAAATATCCCAATGGAAGCACTCACATCCACATAGTTGGCATTGATGTAGTCAGTGTGTTTGGAGTCCTTCCCAGCCAGCGGCCTCAGTTTCACCCTGCTGTGGTCATCTGAGCAGTAAAACAGTGAGTGTGTTTGTGTGACTGAAACCACGGTAGGTGCTAACCTCTAACCCTGACACAGCACTGTCCATGAAACGCTGTTATCTTGGTGCCCTGCCAAGACACCTGCTCAAAACCAGGAAGCACATTAACCTTTGTGGTTGAAACAATGGTCAAACTGGGTTGTCTAGCAATTTACAGACAGCTAAACAGCATGGCATCTGCCCTTTGCTTCCAACATGCACTCCAATAGACCGAACGGCTCTCAGACACGGCCAGGGGTTACATCAGACTAGTGAGATATTCATCACAGAGTGATGTAGTGAAGCCAGCGTTTGGTGCTTCAGCACTGGACGGTTCGTGTTAGGTTTTTGCTCTGCTAGTGGTGGGGCCCAAGGGTGAAGATGGTGTTTGGTTGGTTTGGTGTCTGTTTAACCATTAACACACTTTCGGAGAAAGGTCTCTGATTTTTTTTTAAATACTTTTAGATTTGCCTTGCGTAAAGAAAATATGTTTTGAACTAAAATCCCAAATTTGGTCAAGCAAGGCTCAAAGCACAGCAGAAAACACCTGACAGAACAAAGAACTCAAAGTCTGCTCGTGATGTCATCATAATCTCGTCTCTAGACGAACTGCCTCAATTCATTCCTTATGTTGTTTTACCATTCACAGTTTACTCTTTGAAATATTCTCTAAGCAGTCCATGCTGCAAAACCTCCTGCAAATAAAATATAATTAAAGGTGCCTTATTCAAGGAGGACACACAGCTTTCTATACACAAAAATACATATACATAATCATCAAAACAAGTCATTGCAAAAACTAACTTAATATTTTTTTTTGATAAATGTGGTGTTTCAACCAATGCTACACAGTTTCACCATCATTCTGAGAGGTGTTTTTGCTATCAGAACTTAGTGAACTGAACTAACATTAAGGACAAGATACACAGTGTGGAGTTAAAATTGGTTTCAGCGTCGGAGTCACCATCATGAATCTCTTTTCATCTTTTAGGAAAAATATATATCCTGACCCACAGTTACTGCCCCTCCTTAAATTGCAAAAGTGAAAGTTAGACATCATAGCATGTAATATGAAAGGTTTCAATGTGTGCACTCACAGGCCACTATGTTGATGTATCTGTTCTTGTGCTTGTTGTCAGGGTGATTGGAGTACTCTGACATGATCTTCATATCAGCAGTGCACCGCTGAACCTCCTGGGGAAGGAAGCACACACACACTTTGCATTTGTAAAAGGGGTTCAGGTAAGATACTTCACTTCAAAACATTGTTTGCCAGTCAATTACCCACAGCTGTTGCGTTTACAATCAAATACTGCACAGATTAGTGCAGAATTGGACAAATTATTTAGAGATGAGAAAAAGCAGATAAGTGATAAACAGTACTGCCTGAAGAGGAAAAGGGTTAATTTGCAGAACAGGTATCTAATCTTTTATTGATTTACCTTCACTATATTTTCTGCACCCTAGGTGGTTTGCACAACACATCTGTAGTTCAACATTTTTTATTAATCATGTTTGTTACAGTTTACTTAATGGAATTTCAGTATAACTGGTGTTGGTTTTCATTCATTTTAAGAAATGCCTTTTTGTGTTTTGGAAAAAATAAAACATTGTTGCTTATACATAGTTACATATCTTGCCCAGTTTTTCATTCCATCAGTATTTATACATTCACATCCACAACACAATACTGTCATAGATGTCTATGTTTCTTAACAAAAGCTGCTCACCTAGTTCTGCCTGTTCCTCAGGCTCCTCGACTTCCACAACGCCCCGATTCTCCCCCTTTCCCCTTTTCAGAGCTTGTGCCTAAGTAAGCTACATTACTTGCTTGCCAAAATAATTTATTTTCCTGTCTCTGGGGCATGGTACACTTTGGAAAGTAACAGCTACAGTGAAATGACAAGTGCTTGAGTTATGTGCAAATTTAGACTGGAAATCAATTACAGGATTTAGCCTGGAGATGTTTTCTTGTTTACTTCCCATATTTTTTTTCATAATTATTTTTCTCTGTGGATACTGCCTTATGACTGTTGCTTATAGTCCTAAAGATGACAGAGAGCAATTCTAGCTTCAGCAGCCTGTGAAAATATGTCAGTGTTTAATTTTGAGTTCCTGCCAAGCAAACAGCTGTTGGCTGCTAGCTCAGCATGTCCAACAGGGAAGGCAGGTGCTGGATCTGGCTCTGACCCCTCGGCCTCATTTTCTCTGGAGCTTTGCGGGCTGACCGCCCTGTTTAAGCGCCATTAAACATTGATTCATCATCCTAATTGGGAAGGGGATTTATTATTGGTTCAGGTTGCAGGAATATGGAATTGACAAGCTTGACTGGAAAAGATATCACCCAGCCAGGTGATGTCATCAGCAAAGGGTTCACCAACTCAAACATACACACCCACATGTGCATACTGGTAAAGTCAATCATATGAAGAGACACTTGATATTTGCATGCACACACATGCATTCACATGTATAAAGACAACCAACTAATGTTGGTTGATACCAGTTTCTTTTATGATAGTGAATTAATATAAATTGTGAGAGTTATGCATGTAAGAGTAAGAGTGAAGAAAGTGTGTACACACTGGTCTCTAATAAAAGCAAAACCCAGCATTTAATGTGTCAGCAAGGTCATGGTTGAACATGAGCCTCCAAAACAGCTTAATTGCTTCTTGTGATACAGAATAGCCTGCGACTGTGCTGCATTCATCTAAAGGGATGAAAAGCATTCTTTCAGAGATTTGCCTTTATTCTTTTGAGGGTGGTGGTGGAGAGAGCTGTCTAACCTGCTGTTTCAGTCTTGTTTTTCCAGTAACACTACAGGACCACAGAGTGCTGTTGTATAGCAGTCTGTATAAGGCTGTATAAGGGCTTCGATTTACATGCATCTGTGTGGCTGCTGCCCAATCAATGTTATTGCCAGCTCCTGTAGAGCAGATTTAAGGCTGAGGTTGTATTGTTTTTGCATTGTGAGTCTCTGCTTGCAACCATTGTCTGTCTTAATGGCCGATTATGGTCCTGGAGATACCTACTATAGCAAAAACAACTTACAGAGGAGGTTTTAAGTAACAGTTGTTAATATATATGTCTTTGGAGCCCATTGTAAGATGGCCTCTCATTCTTTGTTACACTAACAAATAATGTATCTACCAAATTTGTCATCTTATTGATGAGTGATGAGTTTCAAAAACTGCTCATTCAACCCTGTTCACACCAACCCCATCATTTACACATACACACTCTGATTAGCTTGCCCTTGTCCAATATTAACACAATTACAAGCTATAGGACTATCGATGATTAACTTCTGATCCCAATTGCCATCAGATACATGTACTTGCTATGTTGGTCAAAATGTCATTGTTTTGCTTGTCTTTTGGAATGTCTCATAAAATTAGTATTCTGAATGCCCATCGTAGGAGCTGATTGAAAGATGGTTTAGTATGTTGTGCCCACATCACCCATAGGTGTACCACCTGGTCGATCTCTGCTGACTGGTAAGGCTAGATTATATTTAGTCAGGCTTGTTTGAAATACATCTTTATGATATTGTTGTAGCCAAGTCAAATAAACTAAATCTGCATTCCAGAAATTGAAGAAATAATTCAGAGGAAATAGTAATGATTGATGCTCTCAGCTAGACTACACAGACCACACTCTGCAGAAGCAGAAGAATCTTGCTTTGCAGGGATTAGAAGGATGTGGGAGTAGGATCATTTCATTGAGAAGGGGTTCCCTTCCTAAAGCTCCTCCTAATGGAGGGGATACATTGGCAGTGTTACTATACAATGACTCAGAGATCTAGCTCAGTCCTCCTACTTTTCTCTTGCAGCAAAGAGCAGGGACTGAGGGAGCTTTGAATGTTGGGTAAAGAATGGGGAGTTCCATCTTGTTTTCTATGCCATAACCATAACCATTCAGTGCACATTCTACTGTTTTCATAGTATATCTGCTTTAGGTATTTGTTTGGTGTGGGTGTGTCATATTTTATTTTTCCCTCAAGATTAAGGCAGCTCTTCTGGAAAAAAAAAATTCTGAGCAGTATCTGTAGTGACCTACCACATGTGCATTTTCTGTGAACATAACTCTGAACAAGATAATAGATTGAGATAAAAGCTACTTCTTATCTGACACAGGGCTGTGCCACAATGTGACCTGCTCTTGTGCATTCTTTCAAAAGTTTATCATTGCTTTACATCTGATAGTGTGTGTTCACATGTGGGGTGTGTTTCAGAAATGTACTGATGGATTGTCGTTATATCAGGC
Source organism: Hypoplectrus providencianus (assembly GCA_028566105.1). Lineage (NCBI taxonomy): Eukaryota > Metazoa > Chordata > Actinopteri > Perciformes > Serranidae > Hypoplectrus > Hypoplectrus providencianus. Next base: position 1,995,602 of record JAOWBC010000710.1, read on the forward strand.
AATGAAGAGCTTGTGCAATATACCGATTGCAGCTCCAAGAATGGAGCATGTTTGCACTATAATGTTTGGTTTGCACATATAGGGCTTAAATGCTTACCTCGAAATCTTCAGAGAACCCATGTTGGTTATTTGAATAGAGCTCAGAGACGTGTTTGACGAATTGCTTGACTGGAATGGCCTCCATGTCATCTGCAGAGACGAGAAGAGGCAAAGGTAAAACCTGCTCTACAGGAGCAGGAACCTGCTTGTCACTATCACCCCCCTCCAAGCTGCTGACTCTGGACAACTTCTAAATTTGACTGCAGACAGAAACAGAGCAGTCTGCCTTTGATAACTAAAGGGGAAGTACAAAAGGTGATCTGTGATTGTGGTTGATCCAGACTAATTCTACTGTTTCATCAAATCGATTACCCCCTTTCAGAACAGCTGAGAGAAAGGTGTCAATGCCCTCCACGAAAGAGTCCGTGGTGGCAGGACTTTATCCGACCAAGTGAGAGCAAATCTGATAGAACAAATAAGCTGTGAATACAGTTGAGCTGATTGAATGAGATGAGTCAGGTGTACTCCTTAGTACCTATTCCAGATAAAAAACAACTACATGGATTATTTCTCACTTTAAATTGGTGAGAAACTGAATGCAAAGATCAAAGACTGTCCAGTGAGGAGCAAGATGTCAGACAGAAGGAGAAAACTGCAAGTTGATTGACATGTCCCCCCCCCCCCCCAAAAAAAAAGCAGCAGGTTAATTTACCATTGGTTTTTCACAATTTTTGCATTACACCATTATCCTAAGCAAATGGAGTTCACCATGTACACTGTGACTTTCAAAAGCTGTCAAAGTGCAGTTACGAAAAAAAATCTCACCATGCAGTGTAGTTGATGTTTTATATCTTTAAAATACTCCGAGTCTCTAAAGTACTCAGAAAAACAGTATGGACACTTAATTCCATGACAATCTGCAGATGAACATCATCTGATACAATTAAAAGCTCCAGAACCATGAAGTGGTTCTGAAGTGGTTTTCAAGGTGAAGAGCAACTTCCTCTCTACTTGTCATGAATATACCATTGCCTGGAAATGATGAAGGCCTGCCATGAATGTTTGTTAGGTCTTACTAAACTAGAGAGAAGATGCAAAACAGAAAATTGTGCCTGTGCATTGTAAGGATACATGCAGATCCAGACTCTGCATGTTTTGAATGGAAATGTGTCAAGTATACATCAATGAATCCAAATGCAGGGTCAAGGCCAAATTCTAACATATCCAGTCACGGTGTATTGAGAAACTATATTCCCTACCATTATATCGGCCAAGAATAATGAGTTCAGTAATTTGCAGTTGCAATGCTTAACCACAGAGGAACCAATAATTTAAAACTTACAAGTGGATTACATAAGTAATGTTTTAATTGTGATGTTGTTGTGTTGCTTTCAGAAGCTTTTAGCAGGACAGCACAAGACTGGAGTGCATGTTCCATCAGCTTGTAAACAGCGCTGGTTGTTCTTCAGACACTGACAGCACAAGAAGCTTAACTTGACCCAGTGGACTGGAGCCTGTTCACTGAAAAGGATGAGAAAACACTAAACAACTGCTAAAATGCTCTCACAGCACCCCTCAGTTTAGTCTTCATCAAATATTAACAAGAGCATACACTCACTTACTCACATTCTGTGTCTTGTGAGAGGCTCATTTAGGTATGCAAATATGTCAAAATGATTTGTGTGTCAGTAAACACAGCAGGTTACTGAGTGTAAGGCAGAGGGTTTGGAAAAGCCAATTAGCTACATGGAGAAATGATCCAATATGTTTTTATTGCTGTGATGGATTTTACAGACGTTTTATCACAGAGTATTATCACTTACACCCTTGCATATATTGTATCTTAAATAGTTGTTCTTTTCTGCTGGAATGGAACTATGACCCACTGATTTCTGAACAGGTTTTCATGCAGAGTTCCTCTATCTGGCTGTTTCCTCTCTACATTCATGAGTCAAACAACCCATTTCATACACAGATTTTTAGTAAAGGGGAGATGTTTTCCACTCAAGGAAAACTGGCTAGCTACATTCAACATGTAAGTTTACAATGAATATTAAATGTATATTTAGATTTAAGCCAACTGAACCCATGTAAACATGTACAAGATCCAATTTATTTTTATTTATTAGAACAGCAGTTAGCAAGACAAAGACCTTTGAAAATGATTATGGTTTAATTCTGTCAAAATTTAACACAGTGAGTGTATGAAATCTTTAGCCACTTGCCACCAATTTAATATTGCAATCCAATAAGACTTTTGACACGGTTCTGCTGATAAATGTAGGAGAACCGTGTCTCTTTTAATGACGTATTATTTCACCTTGTCACAGGATCAAACCTACATTATCCACAATGCAAGAGCTGAAACTTCATACTGTTTTCCTGATCAACTCAAACAGCTGTGAGTAGTGAGGTGCAGAGATTTAATTAGCTCACTTCTTTTTAACTCAACCCAAACTGACACTGAGTCAGGCGACATTCATCTGATTTCACACAGCTCCCTGTAGAGAGACTTAAGCCTTTTCTCAACATAAACTTTTTTTTTTTTTTTTTTTTTTCACATACCGTATGCAATACTGCTCAACACTTTGAGCAAACACACTTTGATGGTAAGATTATTGATTCTTTTTTATTTTTTTTATTGTGACAAACATGACATGACATAATCATTTGACCTGGAATATTAATTAATCAATATTTATTTTGATGTACTACACTTTACTTAGTTTTTATAGATTTTAGAAACCAAATAACCAGTGTTATTCGATCATCTCAT
>JAOWBC010000710.1:2036908-2048848 GCA_028566105.1 Hypoplectrus providencianus
CTCACACACACACACACACACACACACACACACACACACACACACACAGAGAGAGAGAGAAGACAATCACGTTCCTCTGGGCATTTGAGGAACGCTGAATATCCCTCATTTATTAACATTAAGAAATGTCAGTATCCTGGAAGAGAGGAGTGAAAATTCTGAAGCAGTTTTGAAAAAAAAGAGGGGAAACATGAATGACGCTCTATAGATCAGTGGGCAGAAAAAGAGTGTCTTATTCGAGCATGATCATATTTAAGGCTAAAATATAATAAGCAAATGTAGTTCTTTAGGCAGTTATGTTGTCTACCCACAATCAGCATTTTATCTTTGTAATAAATGAGCCTTTATGCTTATGGTTCTTCCTTTAGAAGTCAAAATAACAATTTTATTTTCACTTTTAAAATTGGGGATAATTTATGTTTAATTCCATTCAATTCAGCACTTACACATTTCTAACATTCTATTATCTATTCTATCAGTTGATCATTTAGAATTTTCACAAACCTAATCCTGGCTTGATCAGAGTGTTGTTTATAAGAAATACGGTGAAGTAAATATCTGAAACTCAAAGTCTTAGCTTGTCTACCTTTGGAAGCCTCCGTGCCGTACGGCCCGCTGCCGCTGTCAGTCAGGTCGGGCAGCCAGGCGTCTTTAACTGCCGACTTGAACACGTGGCGGTTGTCCAAGCTCTGGATTGGTCTGAAGTTGCTGCGCAGATACTCCACCGACTTGACATGGTCCTGCTGCTCTGTGGTGAAGATCGAGTAAAAAGCCTCCAACTGCAGGGAGAGCGGGCATGGCAGACACAAGAATGGAGAGAGAAAAGGGAACACAAGTGGAGTAAGTGCCATGCTGTACCCACATTCTGTATGGGGTTTGAGTTGCTGATTTTTGCCATCATAGCACAGTAAGAGGCACTTTTACCCAATCCACAATACACACAATATGAGAATGCGACGCAGACCTTTAATTGAGTAAAAGATGAGATAAGATGAAGTTTTAATGATCCCCATGAGGAAACTGGGTCACTGCTGCAGCAAAGCAAAGGCTTAAGAGAATTCAAAAAGGGATATTTGACACATGACATGACATTAATCACAACTTATGATGAACATATTTAATAATGGATGGATGCATCTGTGAACATATGAATAAATACTAAATACAGTGCAAAATAATACTGTGGATTATTTAAATATTATATACAGCTTAGATACTATAAACTATATGAAAAATAATATGTCTCCAGCAGCACTTAGTAAGGATAATAGTGATGAACTGTTCTTTACCTTTAGGCAAACATTTTCTTAAAGTAATATATTGTAAACATGTATATGTTTCATAAACAACAACAGCATATTTCTGTTTTTATATGGTTAAAAAGAATTAGTTGTTTTTGGTCAGCTTTTAGTAAGGAATACAATACAAACAGAATGCCATTGCAGGAGTTCAGTACAAGCTAAAATCAACAATCTAATATGGATAGTTTGAATTTGGATTGGTGGATTTTTGCATATTCAGATCATTTATAAAATTCTAAGAGGCAGCTTTGAAATCAAGTCACATATCCATGCAATGCATCTACAGGAAAGGGGAAACGAAAGGAGGGCAGGAAAGAAAAAGAAAGGAAAAGTCTCCCCAGAGACAAGTTGCCCAGAGGATATCCATCCAAAATGTCTTCCCCAGAGGAGATGTTTGAATCTGTCAACTACCAGCCCTCCACCCACCTCCCATCCCCAGACCTGTAGCTTCAGAATATGAACTATCAGTGAGTGAGAGTCACTTTGGCCTGTATCTCTGAAGTGTGGTCCCAGTGGATACATTCAGTTTTGGAATTCTGATTGCATTCTCATATTTTGCAGGTCTGTCTTTCAGGCTAGGTGTTTTTTTTTTTTTTTTTTTTCTTTTTTTGTGGCCAGCATGAAGCAACCACGGATAAACAAGTAGTGTTAGTTTGTAAAAGTCCTTGAAACAGTCAGTGTTTTGATTAACACATTGGAATAAGAAGTTGTCACAAGAAATGTTGTATTTTTTGGAGAAACTGCATCTGAAAGAGCCAACTACCAGCCAGTCAAAAAGCCTGGCCCATCAACAGTCCAGAAACAGTAAATCTAGTTGCCAAATTGATGCCAGACGGTGTAAAATGATGAGATAGAAATATCCAAAATACACTGGTCTGATTCTGTGGGCCAACTGTGGCCCAAAGCTGCTTCAAGTTCTGCTAAAAGAGGCTGATTCTCTGACACAAATAGATTGTCTCTCGAAATCTATTCACATCTAACAAAGATGTATTGGCCAGAGCAGTGTTAGATCACATCACACCTGGTTGAATTTGGCTGAAACTTGATTGGGTTTGCGAATCCAGGGATGGCCTCGGAAAGGACTAATGTGGCTCCAAAAAAAGAATGTGTTTTCTGCAGCTGCTGCTGAAACTTGAATCTGACATGGTGAAATGGTTTCCAAAGTAGCTTTAATATGAATAAAGCTGTCATGGTATGAAGCTGTGAACATTTGGTTCAGCTTTGGAATGATGTAGAAGTTGGCCTCTTCCTGCATGTTGCCATTTGTCAAATGCGTGCTGTGTGGCAAGACGTGCAACCAGACAAGGCTTTGCACTGTGTGACAGAAGTGTCATCTTTCTGTCTGTGTTGGCAGATGGATACTCTGTACAATGTGTTTGGAAGCAATGCACACAGACAAACAGCTTGTGTTCAAGGGAGTGTTGGAAAAAGAGGGAGGTGTTGAGAGGCAGATTTTGTTTTCTGAAGGTAAATGTCTCAGTATGGGTATGTCTGATGAGAGCAAACTCGTCCTGTAAATATCTTTGTTCTGTATCACAATCTGGTGCTCTCAGAAAAAAACTAAAGAAAAAAAAGCAACTTAAAAAACACACACAAAAAAAATAACATAACCACACCATAGAAATAAAGGCAGAAATGTATGTAGGAAGTGAATCTTTACCCAAACCAGAAAGCACACATAAAGGACAGAAATCCCTTTTTGTTGACACATGCTTGAAATTACACTTTCAAGCCACTGATCATTTCCCCCTACAGCTACAGTGGTTTGGAGTGAAACTATTTCAGTCTTATTCAAACTAATTTTGTTAGCCTCTAAAGACAATTGATATCCAAACCACTTATTATGGCAAGGTGGACAGACGGTCTTAACATGTTGGACAATTGTATCTATTCTGATGGCTCACCTTTATTTCCCCACCCTTTTCCTCTTAAGTTACTATTTTAATTTTTAGATAATAAATAAGACTTGTTAAGACTTGTTATCAAGTCTTCTGAAGCTAGGAAACACTACTCATCTCTAGCAATTCTGGGGATTTTTTTTCTGTCGCTCTGGCGAAATAGATTTGAAATCCTGATGAAAAGGATTTAATTTTCTTCCCCACATGTCATGATATCCTTAGTTCTGATTTGGTAATTTGCTGGTCAAAACATGTCTAGACTTGTAGATTATCAGTAGATTTTATTCATCAAAATGTCCTTAAAGTATCAAAAGTACTCATTATTCAGACCCTCTCATTTTATCCATATATACTTTGAATATATTTAGTTATTATTATTGTAAATGTGGCAGCCTCATCTGTATACATTTGAGTCTCAATCTCCGGGGCACTAAAGTGGCAAGTTATCAACATTTGAACCGAATAAAAGATGTCCAAGGATTGAGCCTTGTTGGACACCAACAAGACCATCAGCAAATAATGAAATCTAATGTTCAACTCTTGTGCCTTCTCCTCTCACAGTTAGATAAGACCATCCATTTGCTTGTGCCCTTAAATAGATAAAAATTGAATAGTTTAGTGAGGAGAACTTTGTGGCTGAAAGCTTTGTATCAAAAAGCTTTCCTCAAGTTAAAAATACAACAGTACCAACAGTAATTCACACAGTCAAACTTTGGTTCATTGTTGTTAAAAGACAAATCCAGATATGATTCTGTAAATCATTTTAAGTTTTTTTGCTTTTTGATTGAATGTTTTGAATATGTAAGTGTTCCACAAGAAGACCTTCCAGCTTTGTGGACGCATCCCAAGTTATTTGGGTATTCCATGCATTAAATGTGGCTGGTTTGACATGTAGTATTGCATTTTCTTGTGTGTTCATGATCTGCAGCAGAAAAAAACTGAGACAAACAACAACATGTTGCAAATGCAAGTAAAATATTATTGTGGGAAGGGTTTGTGCTTAGATCTGCCATTATGCTGTGTAAGCATTGCTAAAATGTAATTGTGTTTCCTCACATCTTTATCTGCCACTTTGTTGTGTTTGTCCTCATGAACACAAACTGCAGTTCCACATGAATGATTCCTACAAGTGGACCAGTCCAGAGTGTTTCACTGAGAGTGAACATGAGCTCAGTTCATGAATGTGCCAAGCTGAAAATACACAGCTGGTTCATATGGAAGTTTACTTAAAAACAGAATATTACAGTCTCAGGCCATGTGTCTCTGTTTTTAACTATTTAACTACTTTAACTTTTTTTGATATTCCAAAATATGTTAGTGGGATCTATGCTGACTATAATTCTGTATGTAACTGTAATCTTCACATAATTATTTTGACCATCGACCCACCTTTGAGTGCTCAAATTTTCAAAATGAATAACAATACACAGGCAATGATGGATACTGTGTACAGCTTAACTCCTTTAAGGTTAATAATATCCAGTTTCTCAACAGTATTCCAATAACTAATCAGTATGTAATCAGGATTTGCTCCTCATAGGATTTTAAATATATAATCATGAAGATGAGCTTGAAACAACAGTTAAATCGAGGAAGTGTCCACATAAGATTGAAAGGAGAGCTTTTTCTCCTTTTACTGTTGCTCCTTGTCTGTTTCTTTCTTTCTTTCTTTCTTTCTTTCTTTCTTTCTTTCTTTCTTTCTTTCTTTCTTTCTTTCTTTTTATTTTTTTTAATGTTGGCACATTTGCACACAGTGCCAGATGGAAAAATAAAAAAAATCCTACATGTCCCACTTGGAATTGCTACGGGGAGCTTGATCTCAATAGTACTACATATTTGGCAGCAAATATTTTGGGTGAGGGCTGAGCTATCTTAGGTTAGTAACATTAACATCTGAGACGCAGATTTTCACTCATTCATTCACTCACATGCACACGCACACGCACGCACGCACACACACACACACACACACACGTGTCACAAATTTGAGTGTAGCACGTCCATGTAAGTTTGAAAGGAAGGCATTTTGGGTGAGTTATTGTGTAAGAGACTGAGCATCGATCTATTCTAAAAGCAGGCCCAAAGCAACAGCTGTCACTCCCACTGACCTACTTCAACATTATCTGAAACAAAAGACGAGCAGAAAGAGGGGAGAGAAATAAAATACGAAGAGGCAGAGAGCGACAATGACTAGAGTAACCATCTGTGTTAATTTTCTTTCCAACCTCCGCCTTTTATCTCTCTCTACAGTGTTTTCTCAGGAGAGTCACAGAACAAAAAAAAAAGGAAGAAAAAAAGGAGGGGGAACAAAAGGATTTCAAAAGAGGCTTTAAAAAATGTCGAGAAAGAATGGCTAATGGTCAGGAATCATCAGCCAGAGAACAGGAAGGATGCATGATGCCCCCATCACTCGCTTCCTTGGTGATTCATATTCCATTGCTCTTTGCATGATTTCCTGTGTTGACTTTGTAGTCTTTTTTTTTTTTTTTACTATTCTTTGCTTTTGTGAAGTACACTGAAAGAAACTGCATAATGCTATCACAGTTGGATTACAAAATCTATCAAGTAGAGTCACATGGATTGTGTCGCATTGGAATATCCACCATGACTTTCATCGAATCAGAATTACTCCACTGAAAGAAGAAATGTAGTGAAATGCAGAAACTGCATCTGAAAGAGCCGACAACCAGCCAGTCAAAAAGCCTGGCCCATCAACAGTCCAGAACCAGTAAATCTAGTTGCCAAATTGATGCCAGACGGTGTAAAATGATGGGACAGAAATATCCAAAATACACTGGTCTGATCCTGTGGGCCAACTGTGGCCGAAGCTGTCACATCATTATATCAACCATGACTTCCATCTGCAGATTCAGAATCATTCCACTGAAAGAAGAAATGTTGTGAAATGAAGAAACACCAAATAATTAGGCCGTTTCACAGGTATGACCATTTTATAAAACCATTTCTACTAGCAACCCCTCTATAAGGAGGACAACGCTTTAGTACAGGTAGGGGGTACATATATATTTAAGTGCAGGTCAGGGCAGTTGCAGCAGACTCATTTCATCGTTATCTTTCTTTTTGTTTTCTTTTTTTTTTTGGATCGTGAGATTTTTGATCTTTTTCAGTGCCTTTTCAGAAGTTCAGCACTGAGAGTTCAAACACAATATGATTAAAAGTTGTAATGTTTCTTGGCAACTATCTGTCATCCAAGAGAGAATTAAAAGGAGCTCAGCCACACCATGGCCATCATTTAGCAATAAAAACATTGATTGATTGAACTTTATTGATCCCACAGCGGGGAAATTCATTTATTTATTTATTTTTTTTTAACATTGATTTTTTACAAACAAAAAATTACAAGTGAGGATAAAACTGTGCATATAAACTACATATACTCTCAAAAACTGGATACAATTAACCGGTAACTTTTTTTTTTTTACAAACAAAAGAATCTGAGAGATGTTGGAAGAGCCAGTAGAGGTGATTCTTAACATATGGTGATGTTTTGAAAAACAAAACAAAACAAAAAAAAGTATAGTCCAATTTTCTTAGAAACAGTTCATTCTTTGTCCAGCTCATCTTCCATCACCTTGGTGGCTTAAAATTAAGTATCAAGGACGGCTGCCAGATGCTTGCATCAAATTAAATCTCTGTTTTGAAGTTACTTAAAAATACCAACTTATTTTCCTCAGTATAAATCTAAAACATATTTTCAAACATGACATGTTAAAAGATCTTAACTTTATATGTCTTTGCCATGATAAAGGTATTTAGGCTTATTTTGCTTCATCAGAGTATGCCACTTCAACTTACATATAGATATATTAAGTCACTTAAGTCAGCTTGGATTTTTTATACTTTAAGCATGACTGCAGAGTAATGCTTAAAGGTTGAAATAATACATTTATTTAACCCTTGATCAAATAACTATAATGTCTTTGTTTTGTTTTTCTCACCTGTTTGTAGGAGACATAGATAGGTCTGCTGAAGATGATCCACTCAACCACTTTACTGCAGGGTGGGGTTGTCAGAGAGCCGGTGTAGCGATAGTAACTTCCCAACGCGGACGGCAGCAGGTCCTTCAGCACGAACGGCTCCAGGACAGTCTCTTTCTCTATGAGAGAGGTCAGGACAGATCAATACAACATGATCTACACAACAATCCTTGTTTCACTGCATACGACTGAGACCACACTTCCTGGAGCAGATCCAAGTTCTACTGTTCCACAGCCTTTAAGTTTACACTATTGATTTCATTTGCATTGTGCCTGCACCGTTTAATGTCCTTGTATTGATAGACATAATTGCACTGAACACCTATAATTATACCTCTCTTGGGGATAGATCAGATACACAATACAATCAATGCTAGAACATCACATCTCTAAGCCCAAATGTTGACACAGTGGAATTATTCATTGACTGGCACTGTGTGCTCCAAACAAAAATTATCACTGATACCAAGCATGCTGTAATCTTTGAGAGGAAGCAAAGAAGGCTGTGTTTGTCAAATGATGAATGAGGCTTTAAGAGAAAAGACTGTAATATTACAGCGAGCAATCCAGATCCCACAGAAATGGGCATTTAAAATGTGACAATTAAAGTAATCTGACAAATGCAAGCTCCATATTTGTTTCTCTGAACAGCTGGCCTTGAACTACCTCTAACCTGAGAATGGGTGTTAATTTGCATTCTACAGTCGAAGTGATAATGTAAAAAACAAAAAGTAAGAAGTCTAAATTTGAAGCAACGTGAAAACAGTTATTTTACCAAGCTTTTTTTTTTTTCTTTTTCTCAAGGTTTTTTTTTAATGTAAGTTAAGAAGAAACTTAATTTCTTTCACCATGAATTTGCCAATGAAATCCTTTTGCATCCTTGGTCTAACATGCTACAAAGAGAAAGTCAAGTGCCAGTGGAACCAGTGGAATAATGAGAGTGGAGGCGATACTTTACATCACAGTATGTTAAAAGTCCCATAAATAAAATAAACCTAACATACAGATTTGGGAAAAGTCAATTGTACTTTTTTTTTATATAACCCAAAATCAGACATAACTAATTTGTCTTAAGGAGTCCTGAGTTAAGATCTTACATTTGTCAACAGCTGGTTTCATCAGGTGATTATCACCACCCATTGAATTCAATGACACTTCTGTTTTTTCAGTGTCATGAGAAAATATTTTGAACTTTTTTCACCACCATTGCATTATGTCTTTTTAGAGGTGTCTTAATAGTCGACACACCTGCAACAGACACAGAGCAATGTTAGCATTTGGAGTCGTGCTTCTGTCCTAGTGACAAATTTAGTCCAAAAATCACTCGTTTTAGCTTTTTTTCCTCAGTCTCTTAACATTTCAGTCATTCCACCCATTTCTAAAACACCTGCAACACTGGACAGATAGCAATCTAAAAAATCCTAAACTTCCAAAGATTTCTTCTACTGCCTTTTAAGGTAACACTTCATGTAACCTGATATAAGCTGCCATTGTTTTAAAAAGTATATGATTTATTAGCAGTTTCTAGACTAATACAGAATTTCTTTATTCATGTAATGATATGAAATTGATAAAAAATGACTGATGACTTGATGTTTCATTTCATCAAGTCATCAGCCTTGTTCCTCGAAACACAAACCAAGGCTTTGTAGGCAAGCAGTGTAGGAAGAGCAGAGAAAGGAGAGATTGAGACAGGAGGGGGGAGGTTTGAGTTGTCATCATAGGAGAGAAGAAGGAGGAAGTAAATTATGAAGAGAAGGGAAAGGTGGTATAGGAGAATCAGTAACTGGGAACAAAGGGAGAGAAATTATGATAAGAGATGAGAGGAAGGGGAAGAGGAGGATGTACTCTGCCAATGAAAACATACGAGGAGGAAGGGTGACAGGAATGGAAATAAAGTGTGAGGAAGTTTGTGCAAGTGTCTGGGGCAAGCGGTGATGCGTGGAGCAGGGCGGGTCACTTGACAGGGAAGGCAACAGGCGTAGTGGGAGCTGCACAGTCCTTGTCAGCGTCAGAGACAACTGCAAGCCCCCCTTCTTTACCCCCACGTCTTCCTCTAACTCCCCCTTTCTCCGCTTCCTCTCCACCCTCCCGCTGACAAGCCTCGTCTCCCGCTACCTCCCTGACGCCAAGTTCAGAGATATACTTTCAGCTACGTCAAATGTGTGCGACAGAGCGAGCCAGGGAGAGTTAAAGATAGGGGGTGTTAATAACAAAATTGGTGGTTCTTGCTTGGGGAATGGAGGTTGACGGGAGACGCCTTCTTCAAGAGTTATGCATCTGAATTGGCCCTCTCAAGAGCCAAACCCACCCTTTGGCATGTCTCAAACACCAAATTCAGGAAACATCTAAACACACATTCTCACTCTTGTTTACGCTCTGTGCAACTTGCAGATTTAGCATGGCATGACAGCTCATGCAATGGTAGCCCATGGGTCCTTTTTCTCCCAACAACAGTAGTAATTCAGGCAGCAACAGTAATTGTTGAGCCTGACAGAAAAGTGTAACATTAGTTGGAGGGAATGATGCTGTAATCACAGGGTATTTTAATCCTAGAGCCTCCTGTAATGCACCAGAAAACCTTTCCACTCATCTAATTGGCCATTAGGTTCCTCAATTACTCCAATATTTCATTTCACAAGCAGGAGGGCAAAGCACACACATAGCATAAAGTCACATACTGGAGGCGCTGAGGGACTGTAGAATGTGAGTGGCTGATATGTAGTGCAGATACATTGATAGATCTACATTTACAACGTCTTCACTGTCTTGGCCCAGTTTTTTCTATCTGAACTGAAAAATGTAATACAATGAACTGTCACATCTATGTGGCTAAATCACGTGACACGTCCAGCAAGTGTCTGGTCATTGTTTGGAAGATTATTGCAGTTTAGGTTCCTTAGTGTCTTTTTTTTGTTTGTTTTTTTGGGTTAGAGTGCAGCAAAACAAGCCTCCCAAACTAAATGAATAAAACAAGTGTCAAATTAAACAGTAAGAGAGTTTCTCGTCTAGCAGCCCTATCAGGATGACAATATTTATTATCACGTCCTTCCAAAACACAGCAGAATTAACCCAAGGTCTAGTTTCTATCTTTTTCTACAGCTTTTAAACAGCACTGACATAGACTACAACAGTGGTCATCTGTTTCTTTTAAACTATGTTTTGTTAACTTGTCCACTTTGTCACTTGACTTGGAGTCTTTTAAGACCTATATAACCAGAACCGGCCCAAGCCTTTAAGGGGCCCTAAGCAATAAAGGATTTTGGTTTTCATTTACAGACCTACTATAAAGACTTTGCAGTTCTGGCAGTGTTGTTTACGTTATCCTATTGTCAGCCTGACATGTCCTTACCAATTTGAGGGAGTGGCCCGGTACAGAACATAAATAATACCAATGCAATTATACAAGCATATGGTTTGTAATCGCAAAGAATGCCCTGGGGTTGATTTATACAACATTACTAGTGATAGCATTGTATTTAATGTAAAAGTGTCATATGGTTTATTATTTTTGGTTTCAAAAACTGCAACAGCAATGTGCAAAAGTAATTTGTTGTGCAAAAACAACAATAAAGTGCCACAACAATTGAAATCACTTAGATATATAAAAAACAAAACAAATTAGCAAATTCAATTGTACAAAAAACAGACAGAATTAAATAAAAAAATCAAGCAAATTCTTAAAGAAATATGTAAATTAACAATTACCTGAAAATAAAAAAAATTTTTTTTTTTTTCGTCAATTGTTCTAGGGGGCCCCCTAGTGGCCGCGGGGCCCTAAGCGGGTGCTTTGTTCGCTTATGCCTTGGACCAGCTCTGCATTTAACCACTTCCAGCTGAGATTAAACTGATTAAACTTTGGCAGAAGCAAAGCAACTCTGAATCACTCTCCTCTGTCAGTACTTTATTATAGCATTCAATCGCAGTTTGCTGCTGAGGGCAGACTTCTAAATGAGTTCACGTCATGCTACTGGACAAACTAACATTAGCCACAATTACCCCACACTCAGTTCTGAACCATGACAAGATGTCACCGTTTTGATGGGTGTCACAAATATTGATGATAATGTCACTGTTTTGATTGGTGTGACAAATATAAATCACGATGTCACTGTTTTGATGGGTGTGACAAATATTGATCACAGCCATCACTGTAAACGGAGTGTGAAAGCTATACTATGCTTTGGAGTCTGGTTGTTGGTAGTGGATTTAAATTGATCACATTTTAAGGTTAATATTACACATGTATGATTTTGGACTGATCTTTAATCATCCCATATGTGGTAACACTGAATGACAAGGGTCAGATTTTGTGGATTTAGAGACAGGAATAAAACGGATTGAGTTCTATGATATAAAGAGAATATCTGAATATAATTGAAATGAATGAAGTGAACAATCAGGAATATCTGTTGTGTGGGATCATTAATAAGTTATTAAGTATGATAGACTTACCTAATGTTATATTAAATTGGACTGAATTATAGTTGAATAAAAACATGTTGGTTTGTTAGAATTGGGCATTCGAGAAAATCTTCAAGACAATTTGTCACCTCAGACCAGATATTAGATATTGGAAGGTATTTCCAGAAACGTGACATTATGCAACAGTCTTCCAGCTACATTTAGTACCATTAATGTGTGTTGAGTCAAGATGGCGGCGCGCTTGGACGCAGCGACCCGGAGCTCTCCCCCAGTTAGCGACTACATACTGAAAAGGACCTACACCCGAACCGAACTTAT
>JAOWBC010000710.1:2049687-2062261 GCA_028566105.1 Hypoplectrus providencianus
TGTGGACTGTGTGGTAATGTTCTGGGCTCAGATCAGATAGAGACAATACAAACGGCTAAGCACAGCATGTTCATTTGAATCCATGATTCATTTCCATATTTGTTATACCTTGATTGATTGTTGATTTATTGTTGATCTGCATAGACTATTACTGAAGTTAAATGTTAAACTTGCTTTACAAGGACGTTCAGTCAGGCATGTAATTCATTTCTATGTCATGTGCTCAAGTAGTCTTTTATCAACTCATATCACAATCTCTTTTCACAACTTACAACTCAGCCATCACATGGTCTTTTGTTCTCTAAGAGCAACACCCATTTTATGGCTTTACGACCATCAGCCATGTTGACCATTGTGGCCTGTTCAGGTAACCTGGCGGCCATCTTGACTTTTTACACACACTAACACACACACACTCACACACACAAACACATGTCTGCCTGTCCTTTGTGCCGTGGGCGCATGCTTATACATTTTGCACACATCTACACATGCGTCTGGCTCGTACACACGTCTGGTTAATCCCGGTACCAAACCAAGTGTGGTAGGAGACGTATAACACGTACATATACACACTTGCATACATCACCCTACACCCTTTTCTTTATCAACATTTATGGCATCCATGTCATGTAAATATGTCCATATACTGTTTACTTTCTGCTCGTTTGTTTGTTTAATTTAGAATAAATGATTTTGGGATGTTCATGTTGTCTGTTTATATTTCACAAGTATGAGTGATATGTCAACCTCTTCTACGTCAAAGAACTCCAGGGATTCCTTCAACCGTTACTAAGATTAATGTGGTAATTTAATTATAATTATAACACTAATTATTAATTAATATTCCAAATTAATAACTTAGTATTTTGAGACTGATATAGGCAAAATTGGCTATTTTCCCTCTGCTGGACAGAGGTGGTGCCCCATATAGAGGTGACTTGGACTACTCCAAGTCATATCATTTTTCATAATTAATAATTATTATTAATAAAGATAACATTTTGATAGCCATCCAAACCATACCTGTAACAAACATACCTTGTTATTAGTGTACTTTTCGTTAGTATAGTATCAGCACCATTAATCCTAATATTTAATGGTGCAGCCAGCTGAGGTATTATACATAACTGTTGTACACTTATCATAATCCCAACACAAGTTATGAGACATGTCTTGCTTAGGCTTCCAGAGGAACGTGAAAAGATTCATCCCACTGAATTTTGTTACCTTAAAATGTACCCAACTGGTAAAAGACCTGGAGCAATACAGCAGAAAATATTTCATCTGTTTAAATATAGATTTCATGTTGAGCATCTTATACAATTATATGTGAAATATGGGGAATGTTTAAAATATATTCTTCATTGATGAGTTAAAGGGAATTATCTGGACAAAATTCAAATTGGTCAAATACCATGATATCTGACCCAATGGTAAACCTAATTCTATAGCATGTGCCATGATGCTGTGCGTATATATATTCTTTATTTCAGAAAATCAGGTTCTGTGTCTGGCCATTAAACTACTAAAGACTTAGTTTTGCAGCTTAAATGGATAGGCTTAAGATATTGACTTCACGTAATTTACCAGCATAAACTATGACTGAAGTTACCACAAGTGCTGCTCTTACCCTGATTACTGATATAAACCACGATTCCTGGAAAAGGCTATGCAATTATTTAGATGTCTCCAAAAATAAACATATTTCATGGTGACTACAATTGCAACAAATAGATCAAAGGTATGCTTAAAGAACTTACATGATGCCAACCTATAAAAAGTCTAAATTCATCTTCTG
This sequence comes from Hypoplectrus providencianus, assembly GCA_028566105.1. Lineage (NCBI taxonomy): Eukaryota > Metazoa > Chordata > Actinopteri > Perciformes > Serranidae > Hypoplectrus > Hypoplectrus providencianus. The sequence goes on from JAOWBC010000710.1 coordinate 2,051,489, forward strand.
CATTTTGTCTCTTCTTTATGCTATGCTGATGACTGTCACTAATACATCAGTTGGTATCCAACTTATTTTGTTGTGATTTAATTACAGAAGACAGAACAAAAGAATGCCAATATAACTATATGTCATGATGCCACAGTCTAAAGAATCTCAATGCATCCTTCTAGGTCTGTAAGCAAGAAAACAAAATAGTTAGTTTTCTAAATGGAGTTGAAATTTACCACAGCACTTCAATGTAAGAAAATCTCAGTTCCAGTTAGGGCTCAGAACTTGGCGGAGTGCACTTTTCTTGGTTGAAACTGTGACTTTTTAGTTGTTCAGTTTGCACAAAACCCTACCTATAACAACTGGTGCCACTGCATTAGTATGTATTGTTATCGATGCTCAAACAAACCTATGTATAACAATTCAGGGGCTTGAGAGGATGATGGTTTTTCATTGTCTGCCACCCAAAAATTGGTACAAGAATCATAGAAAAAACTTCAATTATTGTTGGGTGATGTCTAGTATATTAACATATGATTATGTCTACATTGGCAGAGGGCAAGAAACATATTAGGCTATTGTCATATAACTTTTTCTTTCACCAATTAGTGCATTAAGTACACTGTAAAAATAAGTTATGCTCATAAATGTTTGAACAAATTCTCTTCACCTTGTGGAAGCCCTTGAGTGCACCTTCAGTTGCACCTACATACTCGATCCATGCACTATAAATCAGAAATATTACTTTTTAAGCCCTTTAAAAAAGCCACTGCACCCCCGCCCAGGTGTACGTGTGGGCCATGGCTGAGGCTTTTAAATCAACATCGACCAGCCGTTACAATGGATGATGGCATCGTTCATCAGTCCAACCCTATTTTGAATAGAGCTTTTGTCTTTGACCGACATGAAGATCCATAACCTCTGAAATCACCTTGCCTGTCTCAACTAAATGATATCAGTGGGATGAACACATTATGTTGTTGCTACTGATTGGTTAGGGCAGTCCTCTGAAAGATGTTTTCTTTTTTCCTAACACAATGTCATTCTAGATAATGCAATGGAAGCAACCTTTACCTTCAAAATTGAACCCATTTTTTGTGATTTTTTGTGTGTGTATTCATGCTAAGACCTGGTAGACTGTTAACTCAAGACTTCTTAAGACCAAACAATGTATACCTTGTTATGAACAAATAAACATATCTGATCTGAAGTCTGTTCAATATTTGATCTGAGACAGGAAGTTAATGACATCTCAGACTTGACTTTGTACATCTGCTTGTGATGTGCAGTTTCCAGTCCAGTGAACAGGAGAAAAGGGTCATCTTAAATATAACACAGTTTCATCAAATTTCAGTTGATTTCAGTTGATGCTCAAAATATTCTGTCTGGATTATGTCCATGGATAACAGTGCACTGAGGGACAACAAGTCGAGCTTTTGGTAGGTAGCCATTGCTAAGGTGCTGCATATAGCTGTATTGTTACACCCCCTACATGTCAGCACTGTGTCATTTCCTCTGTTTATCTACTCAAGGTTTTTTGCTCCCTCTGCTCTCATGTCAAAGTGCTAAAATGAAGCCATTTCTCCTCACCAACACAAATTACAAGTCCATTAATTCACTATCTCACTCAGCAGACAGAGTCTCGACTGACCTGGCACTTTGCGACCCTGACTGGCAATTCATTTTAAAGGGTGTTCAAGGCTTACTATGTTGGTTCCCCCTTATTTAAGGCAATCTGTCAACCCTGCAGCACTTCTATATGAGTTTAAAGAAAATATATTCTGTGTTGTTTTCTTTTTCCCTCAGTCTGTACTACTTTACCAGTATGTCTACCACTCCTATGCTGGTGGGGTTTAATCCCAAAGCGCTTTCTTTCACATCAGATCTGATGTAGCTCCACTGCACAGCGCTCACATGTTAAGCTTCTTTTTCATCCTTTCCTCAATAGGATTTCCAGAAATTTGGGGCAGACACATCTAGTTATCTGTCCTCCATTGTTTCTTGTGGTGTGTTTTTTCTATTTTCACAGCCTCAGTTTTGATATAAGTTGATGCCTGAGCAGTTTTGACATTATGTTAGTTAGTTATGCCAGTCATTTCGGACTAGTGGACATGCTTTTGGAGTTATCATCATTTATTTGCTTTTTGGTTGGGTCAGCAGACCTTTCTGTCAAAGTTTCTGGCGCACTGCACTGCATCTTGGAAAAAAAATCTCATATCTCCAGCTGAGCTGTGCTTTATGTCAATGTTAAGGCTGTGGAAGGCCTGCTGTTTGGGAAAAGCTTAGAGGGGAAGTTAGAACGATCTATGCTCTGGAGACATAAGAATAAGTCTCATGTTTCACTGAACACAATCCTTAACCTCTTCTCAAAAATAAGACTAACTATTTTTCCTTTTGTTTTATTACAGTTTTTATATCCCTCAACAATTCTGCAAATCCCAGTGAAATACCCCATTGATATTAATGTTCACCAGAGGAGGCACCCTCTGGCATCAGCTTTCCTCGACTAACTAGAGCAACTTCCTCGGTGTTGTTTACTTTTACAGTTGTAAATGTTGCCATGATAAAGCTTCATCTTCCACACAGCAGAACAACAAGCATGGCAACCAAGACTTGTTTCATCAACTCCATATCCAACAAATGTGTGCAATACGGTTCTCTTTTCTTCTTTTCCTGAAAAAAAAAATTGCAGAGCACTATGGTGTCACAATAAAGTTGGCCTTAAGGGTAAAATGTGGTATTAAAAGCATATGGATATTTGAGTTTAGGCCACAAATTTATTTTGTCAGAACACAGTTATTCTTGACATTTGACCTGCAAAACAATTAGTTCATCTGTGAGTTAACAAATTGAAGATATCCTCTCAAGGCCTTCCTCTGATATCACATTCATGAGGATGGAATAGACGTGAATTCCCAGTAGCCTTCAATTTTGGCCACAAAAATCTAATAACTTTATCTTTGAGCGCAAGTTGACATTTGCTTAAATTTAAGACATTCCATCAAGGCATTTCTAAAATATCACAATACAATAGTGGGATTTACATGAGGCCACAGAGAGCTTGATCTTTTACCACCAAAATCGAATTATTTAATCCTTCAAAGTGGATGAATTTGAAGAAAATCAAGGTATTTGAAAAACTGCATTGACAAGAATGGAATGGATGAACAACTTGAAAACATAATGCCATAAAGCATGGTGATGGCAGTCCAGAGGCATACAATCATTGTATCAAACTAATCAAATGGAAAGACTTCTTTTGAATATGGATTTGCTTTGAAAATATGACAATAAAGTTGATGCAAATGAACTGATCTAAAATGAGGCTTGCATTTCTAATGATCACTGCCTGTGTGAATATGGAGCAGCAGAGTGATGGTGAGGGATTGCAATGTAATACTGCTTGTGTTAAGGTACTTTTTTTTAACAAGTAGTTTTAGTTGCCTCAAAAAAAATACAACTGGACAATTATCTTTTGAAACACTTTTGAAACCAGTCATTTCACCCTTTCAATGGAGTGCACCAAAAGCTGATACTGCATGTTATTTTGAAGCGCAATGATTCCCGAGGTAATAATTAATACAAGAATGAATACATTTTTGTGCATGTAACAATGTATATTAATTTATCCCTATGAAATCAGACATGCTTTGTGCTTCCATTTTGTGATTAACAATAAATTAACACTGAGGAAGGGTTTTGTACATTATATATTCTGTCGGTGCTCGTACATTGCCTAGAACTTGTTATATATTCTGTGTTCTAGTGCAGGGGTGTCCAAACTATGGCCCGGGGGCAAACTGCGGCCCGCCATCAATTTTTAATTAGCCTGTAACAGAATCTAAAAATATAATGGTTTGTGGCCCACACATAATATTAGTGCTGAACTGTTTCTGTTTGCAGTTTGGCCAGTTACAGTTTCTGTGTTTCTGGAATGGCCTTTATATTTATAATATGTCAGTTATTTTAAGATCTTTTTCTTCAGTAGGATTACAGAGAAAATACTGTATGAAACCTGGAGTTTTGGGTTGTAACATGGTAAAGAAAGAATCTAATCATGTCTCTGAAATGGATCTGTTTCTGTTAAATTGTATGATCCTGGAGGGCAGAGCCTCAGTGGGGGTCTGACTTCTAAAAGTGCTCTTCTTTTGAAGTGTATCATGGTTATACCATCATATTCTTCCATTTAGTTCAAATATAATCAAATAAGCTAAATGAGCAGTTAAGTTAAACATTTTGGCCAACATAAATAACCTTTTCGTAAAAAAGCAAAAGGGGGTTACGTTCCAAAAAGAACCCGTGTTAGGTGAAATCCGCAAAGTAGTCCATTATTTTACAGTGCAGTATTATAGAACGAAACCAAAGATTAAAACCTGTTTTCAGGCCCAAACATTTGTTTAAGAAAGAGAAATATAAACGTTTTCTTTCAAAAAAATATGATAGTTTTTTTTTAGAAATACTGTAAAATAATAATTTCGATACTCAACCTACGAGGTTGGACACATTGTGACTCAGCGTATTTCACGGTGGAATGTTTATGATGTGTTTCCGGGGGACCGATTTGAGTGAGACACTCACTGGGTCGAGAGCAGGCTAACATGATAAACGTTTGCTTATGCTTATCCTGACTCTGCTCCGCTGTCGCTTCTTTTTCTACTGAAGCAGAACACAATGCGCGTTCACACACGTATGACCGCAATATAGCGAGGGGTCACTGTATACAAATGTCTGCCTATCTTCTTCAAACAAGTTCAATTATCATACTTACTTTACCCGCATTTGGTTGATTATACCAATATTAGTGCATTGGAAGTTCAGTAGTATTCACGTCTAATGAGTGGCCCAGTCCTTTGAATACTTTTCTGAATGTGGCCCCCAGGAATGAAAAGTTTGGACACTCCTATTCTAGTGTCTCCAGTCATATATTTCTAGGATCAGTAAACAGTTAAACACAATAGTCTATACTGTGAGGAGTTCTAACACCTGAGAGTATTGTGTTTGACTTTGTTTCACTTTAATGAGAATGATCTCTGCAACAGTGATGATCCAGCTAACATTAAGATGAAAGCATCTGAGTTTTCTCTGTAGTGTTCACCGGTGCCTCTCGTCTTTCCATCATCCCACCACCTCATTACGAGTCTTTGCATCTGCCTCCACAGTCCCCACAAACCCTGTGCAGACAAACGTCTTCTCTCCTTACTGCCAAAGCCCTTCTTGAGTCCAATATGTAAATCAGGTTCAGCCTTTTTACCAGGCTGATTTCACAGTGATGGCGTTGAGCTGCTGACTGGCTAACCAGTCAGAGGGCATTTGTTCCAGCGAAGTTTCATGTAAAATGCAACAAAGCATGGCATACAAAGACAGAGGAGTCAGACTTGTGGTGCGTGTCCGCCAGACAACCCAGGCAACAAGAGAAGAGAGCGGTGTGAAAAATTTAAGCACCCGCTGCTCCATAGAGTAGCACTGATGGAGACAGAACAAATTAGCCAACCACCTTCCCTGTGGGAGGGATGGGAGCGTGGCCTTGAGTGAACTTGAGTGGTCTTTGTGTTCGATGAATTATGAAGGCGGAGTAGTTTTTCCAAGACAGCTGAGCAGGAGATAAAGTGCAAGTATCATGCGGTGGGATTTTATCAAAGTTTTATTTGTGTATGCCGAAGCTCTGAAATTCACTCTGAAGCTGTTCTGTTGTTGCAAGGCGAGTGAGGCCCTTTGGGGGGGACAAGACAGAACATTGCTTAAGGATAAATGTTCTGATCATGACAGGGATCTTCTTCAGGGCTGCGTGCAGGAGACAAGTGTTTTCGACTGAGGGCACGCATTGCTAACAAAACATCATGTAAAACCTTCTAATTTGTTATGTGAGGAAAAACACAATGATTCATCCCAGAAGTCCTAATTTATAGCGTGAGTACACTGTATGTGAGGCACAAAATGATGCAAAAGAATAAGCCTTGACTTGATAGAGTACGATCAAAGCTAGAGTACCCTGCAATTCAAGTTTGATAAAATATGATACATATATACTGCTTCAGATATTTATACCAATACCTGTACTAGTTTTATTTACAACTATTGAATATAACACAACACCATATACATTTGAATATCAGACTTTGCTGTCCATATACATCTTTTCCAGTCCTTATCTTCCCTCCAAAGCAATGACAATGTTGTGGGCTTGGTACTGACCTTTAACTGACCTGATTTTGGTAACCAGGAAGTGCATGTAAGGTATTTGCTGTATGTGCTTAACAAATGTATGAGACCACCTGTCATAAAACAAGACATCAAAAATATTTTAGAAAACTTGTTTAGAATTTATAATGCTATTGTTATCTATTTGGCAAAAACAACTAAATATTCCTATTTCTTTTCTCTCTTTTTTACACACAAAACCAAAAAACTAATATTTTCTATTTTCTATAACACCTTGTCTAGGGTAATTTCTGCATTACTATTTTTTTTTCATATTTTTTAGCAGAATACTACATTTGAAAATGAATGGACAAAAATATCATTTTGGTTAAAGAGCTACCACCTACTAGTGTATAAACCACTACAGAAACATTAAAAATGCATCATTTTGGAAATGACTAAAGCTGTTAACTTAAGGCAGCTGTGGCATAAACTGTAAATGGGTTGTGGCCTAATAAATTTGTGTGTATAGATTTATTTTAAAAAAAATGTTATCATGGCTACTTCTTGCCAAAAGCTGTTTCTTCACTGTTTCTTGTTAGTCCTGTTTGTAGTTTTTGAAGTATCTCACATTTAAACCGCTCCCACTCATGGTAAAGCATTAGTGACAAAGGACCTTTACTGGATGGCCGACGTCCTGACTGGGATTTGAACCACGTTCTCCGTGTCAGTGGTCTTACTCTACTGTACAGCTGCTACATTTGTGTCTTTGTTAGCCCTGGTTGTTATCTTTGTGCTGACACACATCTACATGTAGGATACATTTAATGTATTAATCATGAATTCATTTCATTCATTTAACTCAGGCATTTCCACATAAATGATAAGATGCCTTTTCAATTATATGTAATGTAATCAGGGACAGTGTATAATAAAAGTGACTTTGTATAAAAGAGGAGAGAAGTATTGCAGATGAAATATTGCTATTTTCTGCAATATATATAAATCCATCCAACCATCCATTTTTGTGTCTCTTTTAGTGTTTTCATTGGATCAGTTTAACTTTATTCTCATCTTTTACTATCAATTTCCAACCGCTCTGATGTTACCTCTCATTGCTTTTGGAGTTTTATTCATTCTCCATATATTGCCACCGTAGCTCAGAGTGATAAGGCCTTTGTTAGCAGAACTAATTTACCATGCTAATTCAACACCCCTCCTGAGTACAGTGAGGGAATTAGCAAAGCAAATTTACAGTTCAGATAATGTGCCCCATCAGTGTGTGGAGCTGGTCTGGACTTGTTCAGTTTTCAAATATACCATGGCTCATGACAGGAGTTTTGCAGATGAATGCAGCTCAAATTTAATTGAATTAGTTGAATTGAATGAAACTAACGACCTCACGATACTGGAACCTGGTTGGCTGAAAGCAGCAGTTCTAGATGCAAAGACAGTGAGGGAAATCTGCTCGTTGATACTAATACTTAATTTGAATTGCTAAATCGTGGTGTGTCCCAGCTAGTAAATCTTGGACTGATGCGATACTTAAGGTCTGGAAAAATCAAAACAACGAGCAAAAGAGGCTAAAATATCGGTTGATGACACCATAATAGGGTTTTAACATTCAGAAAGCAAAACTTCTGTCAATCCTGCCTCCCACTGTGCGACTTGGAGCTGGGACTGGTACTCACCATGATGGACCACACCCTTCAGGCCATGGATTATGGGGTCAACAGCAGGATTGTCCTTCTCTCCAACCTGAACATGTAAAAAAAAATAATACATAAATCGTGAAAAACAGAAAAAATAGTTATCATCACATTATTCATATATGTATGTATTTATATAATTTCCAATTGAGGATAAATAAAGTATTTTTGATTTGGTTAATTTGATATAGACACAGACACATACACTCACACACACACACACACACACACACACACACACACACACACACACACACACACACACTCACAGTAAGGAAAGTATACATTATGATCTATATGTATGTAATGGTATTGTATGAATATGGGTGGGAACAAAAAGTGTATATGTTCTTAAATGCTTAAACGTGTAAATGAGACATTATGAGTACTATCTCAGTTGTTGCAGTGAATTAATTTGATGCAAACATATACAGGTGTCTGCAAATATTTAAGCGTGTGTGCTTACTTGAATTACACATTCAAACAATGATAATTTGCTGTTAAAAAGCTTGTTTGGCATCTCATGCTTAGTTATAACAATAGTATAGAACCCTGAATCAGTGAAAAATCTGAAGAGAATCACAGAGATGTATAGAAAACAATTGTAGTGTAATTACAGCAACTATCAAATAAGCCCTCGAAGGCTAAGCTCAAAGAGTGTATGATATCACAGCGCACTGTAAGGCATCCGTTTCCATTCGTCCAATAACTGCATCATTGTTGTCATGGACGCAGGAAAGCATTTAAACCAAAATATAAACAACAACACATAAATTGCTAAATACATCAGTGCCTTAAAACAACACATCTGGTTTGAAAATGATTTTAATGTTTTCTGATCTGCTACCTCTGTATTTACTAAATGCGCACACAAAAAAATCATGTTAAGAGGGCAAGTTTCCCTTGCCTCCGGTACATGCACCGGTACATGTGTCAGGTTCTGTGGTTGCCAGCCCCCCGTTCCCCTCTGTTACTTTTCTTCTTCCTCTCCTGGTTGTCGGCTCCTCCTTTATCTGCTTCCTGTCTGATTTTGTGTGTGTGGGCATGGGCCTTCACAGGCAGTCCACGTGAACTAATTCAACAATCAACCCTGACATGATAAACCCACCGGTCTCCCTTCCACATGTAGCCAGATTGTTCTGTCACATGGTGTGGTAGTTTGTCCTGGCTTCACTATCTAATAGCATTAAGATTCTGTTGTTACACAGAAAGCTGTGTTGTGAAGGATAGGGATATTTAGTTTAGGTGAAGTGTTGCAGGAGATGTTGCTGAAGATTGTTTTAGTAAATATTAGGGATGCACCGAAATTAAATTCTTGGACGACCGACAACCGAAAATGAGGAAACCAAGACTGAAAAACCAAAATAAATTATTATGTCAATTATTAGCACAATTGCATTCATGGCTACAACTGTGTACTAACCCCACTAAAACAGAGACATTGCAATTGCAAACATGAATATTATTGCTTCAGTGATTAAAAAAAAAATATATGACTTGAAACCTTTCTTGGCATTTTCAAATATGTCTGCCACAGATGGAGTGATGCTCGGAGGGATTTTATTTTCTGTGCTGCCTTCTTCCCATATTCACAAGGCGATTGGGATGTTTTTATTTCAGGTGATAAATCAGACCTAATGAGGAGAAACTCTTAGCAGATTCAACCCATCTTGAATTTTCAGTGTTAAATGTTTTGCAAATAGTTATACATGGGTCTTTCTCAGATAAAGTGAAATACATTCACACTTCAAACATGTTGGTCCCGATCCAGACATGCGCCTGCTGGGAGTGATTTTTGTTTGCCATGTTTTGGCAGTGTCGTTTGCGGTGATAAAAGTCTTTGGCCCAATGCACATTTTTGGTTTTTGGCTGAAAATTTTGATGAATCTTCGGTGCATATCTAACAGATATGGAGGGTATGCTTCCTGTTAAGCTGCAGGTCAAAGGTCATCCATTGATAATTAAGGCCTGCTACCTCTGATTAATTTCAGGCCAAAGAGGGCTTTAGTTTATCATACTTTCTGACCAGTTAAAACCAGAGCAGGAATCTTCTGGGAAACCAGACGACACACACAAACACCATATATGGAAGTGTGACACAAGGTTTTGATTGGCAGCTGACATCCCAAATTGACCAGTTGTGAGAAGTCCAATCAGAATTGTCATGGGTGGACCCACATCTAGAGGAAAAATGTGAATGAGGAAGTATCTGGTTATCCTGTATTTGTGCCCTGGAGGGGACACGACAGAACTCAGCACTGTAACCGCATTTGGCTATATTCTTTCAACAAACTGTCAACTTTTTTCACCTGTGAATTTCTCTATAAGTCAATTGAAAATAAAAGAACCAGGCAGAGGGTGGGAGGCTTTAAGGGCCACCACCTCCAACAATTTGTCTTGGGTCATTTGGAAAACATCGCTATGCACGTTATGTAAAAGCTACCAACATGAATATGACGTTTAAATTTTCCTGTCATGAGAGGTGTATAAATGTAAAATTGTTTAGTATTAGTTGTTCACTATTGTTGTAAAAATAAAAGCTAAAGTGCCACCATAATAACAGCTTTTACTTTTATGTATATTTATATGTGCTGATATCAGTTGCATAATCATATTGCAGCATTTCAAAGTTAAAACATTTTCAAAACATTTCGACTTTTACTTAGTGGCCAGTGAAGAGGGTTTGACAGCAAGACACTTGACCAATTCATTTAAATAAACATTCCGTCTTATTTAATAGTTGTGTCATTTAATTCACGTTAAAGCGATCACTTTATTCTGCAATGGTCATGGTCTGCCCTCGACTGAGTGGAGTGGAGTGGAGTGTGGTTGTGTGTGTGTGTGTGTGTGTGTGTGTGTGTGTGTGTGAGAGAGAGAGAGAGAGAGAGAGGGAGAGAGAGAGAGAGAGTGAAAGGTTGGCTATATCATTCAAAAACTGAAAGAG
>JAOWBC010000710.1:2125327-2141032 GCA_028566105.1 Hypoplectrus providencianus
AAAGTCCCACACGATCGAAGCCATATTTGTTTACAGTGAGCTCAGGGGGCGTTTACGACAGGTAGTTTACGGCACCGTGCAGGTAGTAGAAAGGAGCGCTTGATTTTTACACCCTAACCCACCTAAACACTCCGGGCAATCTCGCCTCATTGGAGCGTTTTTTTTTTTGTTTGTTTGTTTTTTTAATTTACCGGAGCTATTTTAAAAGTTATCGGCTTTATCGGAATGACGTCATAATTCATCATATCGGGCCGATAATTATCATGCACCCCTAGAAAAAAATATTAATAAATATAAATATTCACACTACTTCACATTGTGTTTTCATTTAGACCAGCATAGCTAAAACAACAATTTTGGTATTATTCAGCATCTACAGCAAACATTGGAGTGTGGTAGCAGCTTTTCAGCTTCCAGCATTCCTACTGCAGTTTCTCCAGAAATAACATTCTCTAGTAATACATTTTATGTCTTCAATTCAAGTGATTGATGCATTTTGTTCTTTTGTCGTTGTCTGTCAACAGAGGCTTTCATGTTACTACCTACATTATAAGCCCTATCAATAAAAGAGAAGAGACCATGAGAACAGTTAGTAAGAAGCTGTTTGGTGTGTGACAGTTGTGCTGTTATGCAGTTCAGCAGCACAGAGGGATGACTGGCTGTTTTTTTTTCTATCTGAGCAAGAGGATTGGAGATTCTGTGCATCACACGACTGAAAACACCAAAAAAGCAAGAATCGAATCATCTTCTATGTAGATACTGATATTTATCAGTGTCCAATATTCTAGAAATGCTGATCGGGGGGTTAGGGTGTTCCAATTTATACAACAAGACACTCTGACCAAATGACACATTACATTACATTGTCATGAGCCTCAACAAGTTAGTAGATAAATATAACTAACTAAAAACTAAAAACAACTAAAAACAAAAGCTGCAATACTTTACCTTGGTCAACAACTGGTCAGATATATCCTGTTTATCAGTGGATCAGCTGGAGAGATGTGGTAAGGCTGATTCAGGCTAACTGGTTCCTCAGTCTTAAATTTGTAAACTAAACTGAAAGTCCTGCATTTATTTTTTTATTTAACAGACACGGACACAAGTACCCCAGAAATATGTAATATTTTTGTAATGACAATATTGAGCAGTCCTTTCACGTTACCATTTGCCATATAATTGCCATTTTTATGCAAAAAAATCTTACAGCATTTCCCTGGACTGCTGACTTTGCAGAGCCTCTCAATGCCACCAGCAGGTCAAACAATGTGGAGCACATTTCCACATACCATTTTATCAAGGCTAATAGGATAGGCTCAAATTTTACACAACAATATCTGCTTTGTTTGGTATGAAGTAAACCCACAGGCAGTTCATTCAAACGTGTCATCAAATACGACTCACGCAACCTTGATGGAGCAAACGATGGGATGTAAAACATCATTGTGCTAAACACACAGCTGTGCTCTGGGCAGCACTCAGAGCACTCAAAGCAATGCCAACCACCTGTGGCCTCTGCCTCTCAACAGCCTTTCAACTCCATTTCTCCACTGTGAGAAAGGATCATCCATCTTAGTGACAACCTGGAATTGTGAAAAATACCTGTGGCTGACAAGAGGGGTCCTCGAGATGCCAAGAGAGCTGAATGCAGATGGTCCGGGGCTAAATCCTACAGGTGGTGACACCTGCCATGGCACTTGTACTAATATGGATGCAGCATGTCTGAATGAAAATGAGATGTGTAATCCTCATCATGAATGACTTGCTGCATATTGCACCTGTCCTGTTTCAGAATGATTTTTGGGGACGGAATCTAACAGATGTTTGACATGCAGACACCTGCCAAAATGAGCTGTGATTATTAGTGGTGTCAAACTTCAGCTTTTCATTCTCTCAGCACTGTGGTCTGTCACAGAAACATTTGGAGGATCCACCTGGGAGACCAATTGTCTCTACCTTCGGATCAAGAACTGGTAACATTTCAGATATGTAGATGTTTTATTAAACCCTTTGTCACTTCCATCCTATACGTGGGATTCAGTCATGATCAAGATATAAAAGATCATGAGGACAGTTAAGCCCACTCCCGTGTTGTTTTATGATGTTTGACTATGATCACAACAGGACCAGTAGCTCTCATGAGGTTTTGCTCTGGATCAAATATTATCGAACTTGGTAGCATATTCATCAGTCCATTTAAATTTGGAAAAACAAAATTAAATAATGTCAAAAGACTGAATGTGAAAATGGGTAAGACAATAGCTAACGACATATGCATACATCATTATTATTATTATGCCTTTTCAACATTTAGCTCACTCCTTCATTTTAGAACCTTTAATTTTCCGAATAAGTGTAGAAAATAAGCGTGTCACACATAAACTGATCAGGTCACTCAAAGAAATCCAATCTGCAGAAGGAGTTAGTGCGTATCCTCACCTGTTTTTCCGGTGTTCTTCATAGATGTCTTGTTAGAGGATTCGTTATCAAAGCCCTCCAGGGTCAGTTCCTGAAACTCTGTGGATACTTTGGTATCTTGGTCCATAATGTTAATTGGTGACTGGTTTCTCTCTCTGCATTCTGGGTAGGCTGATGCCCAGCCTTCATCTGGCCCATATATACCTGAGGAAAAACAAGAAATAGAACAGGGTCTCATCACTGGGAGGATGCACTTTGATGTGAAATTGAGTACGCTTTAGATGACTAGGTAAGAGAAATATGACATTTTAGAACCATCTCATGTCCTCTGACAGCGTGCACTGCCAACTTATCTGAATTCCAATCAAACACCGCACACAGAATAAACATCCTGAGTCCCAAACAGAGACAGCTGCTGAGATAGCACAACATTTCCATTCGTGTGGCAAAAAGATATATTATGATGCCATGATGTGTCTTTGCTGCCAGCTGCAATATCTAATACATAAAAAATGCTATATTTGGACTTGCACTGCTGACCCCCATCCAGCGTACCCTCAGAAAACCCTTCTGCATTCAGTGTCAGTCACAACCTTACTGAGCCAACAGCGAACCCTAAAACACCTCAGATGAGTCAGCGGCAAGGAAGCCAGTGTGTGTTTCTAGTATGTGTGGTGAGACACCCTTTGACAGTAAATGCCCACGGAGAGAAAGTGTAAGACCAGAGGAGCATTGGAGTCACTTTTGCAGAGGCTGTGAGAGAAAGAAAGATGGTCAGAGGGAAAGCCAGGACTGAAACGCTGTGGGCTCTGGTTTAACAACTGAACATTTAACGTTGATAACTTCCATAATAATGAAGACTGAAATCGCTGTTAAAGATTGTATTTCATGGTGTCAGCTACTCAGGGCAGTCTTTCTTTCTTTCATTTATCTGTGACTGCCTGTGCATTATCCCCTGTTGCTGCAAGCTAATCTGAATTCATGCATATGACCTTAACTTTATAACAATAGTTAATAATGTAAGCTTGCTCAAGTGAATTTATGCTTTTTAATAAGGGGACACATTTGCGCATCTTATCAGTCATACATCACTTATGGGTGTGGTCAAAAGTGTGGTTTGTTGCAACCAAAACATTTCCAACAGCGATGGCATACTGTCCTGACACGCCTGAGCATGCTCCTACATCACTGCAACAAGGACCAACACCAGGAGATCAGTCTAAGGTCGTTTCTCAACTGTTGTTACATTGATCTTTGAACTGAAGTAAAAACATCCAGTTGAGATGTGAGGCTATCAGTACAAGAACACTTCAAAGCTTACTGGAGCTCAATCTTAATATTCCATGTGAGTCCAGTCTTGTGAGTTATTTATGTACTGTAACCCTTATGTACTTATAGTGCATGCAGGGGTTGACCAAAGCCTTTATACAGTAAAAAAAAAAAAAAAAAAAAAAAAGAGAAAGAGGGAAAGAAGGGGGCAGGAGCAGAGAACGTGATCCACCAAAGTAAAATTAAAATGAAAGAGAAATACCATTTCAGTATTTCAGTGTAGTTCCTTAAATGCACAACCAGTTATCCAGGTGTTCTAGTTAGATGTGGTGGTCTCCAGCATTGAAAGCTGCACCAAGATCAAACAACATTAATGTAATACGGCTTTAGCATCTATCCAGCAGACAGCAGCAGGTCATTCATTCATGGCTTTCATTCATGCAGATTTAGTGCTGTGTTTTAAAAAGAAACCGGATTACTAAGTACCAGAAAAGACTGAAGTTGCTAAAAGACAACCTTTTCAAGTATCCTGGAAAGGTAAAGAAGATTTGACATTGGGAGTTAGTTAATTAAATCTGGGTGGTCAAGGGGGTTAGGGGTTAGACTTTGGTGTCTTGGTATATGATTGAAGATAAAAAAATATTAGTACTTGGCTATTTGTAACAGATAAAATTGATTGACCTGCAGAGTTAAAAACCTGGTTTGGTTGAATAGTAAAATTATTCGTCTTATCTTAACCATTTGTCCTTGACTCTGAAAGAAAACATCCTGAGGTCAAGAAGTATTAAGTGTAAGTGTAATAAAAGGCACGTGCAGTGCAAAGAGGATTTATCTGCACAGGTAAAGATGTAATAATGTCATGGTGGATGTCAGTGATGTAGGTCTGCTATGCTGTGGTGCATTCTTACCATACTGTTTAATACAGCTATATGTCATATCATGTGATTTTGTGTTATGTTTTTGCAGTGTTGGTCTGTAAGTCCTCGTAGTGGTTTGATTATTTTCGGTGCTTTTGATAGGTTGTGTGCCACTGAGCCAATGCTGTCAACTATAGGGCATGATAGTGTTCCTGGTTTGTGTATTTTTGGTGTGCCGTAAATCCTGGGGATGACATTGGCTGTCGGTACTAGGTGGTTATGCATCTCATATGCATTGTCATTGAGTAATTCCATCATCTTTTGTTCATATTGATTGGTGTCCATAATTACTGTTGTTCTGCCTTTTTCTGCTGGGAGGATTGTGATGTCTTTATTTTTTTTCTAAAGTGCTTTGGCTTCTTCTTTGGTGATATTGCTAGGTGGTGGTTTGGCCGTTCTCAATAAGCCCGCTATTGCGTTTCGTAGTGCTGCTTTTTGTCCCTGATCTTGTATTTTTTCACATGCCAATTCAGTTGCCAGAATGAATTAATCATGAGGTATATTGTTCAGTGTGACAGCGTAGTTGAGTCCTTTCGCTAGTATACTGCGTTCGGCCTGTGAGAGTTTGTACCTTGATATGTTGTGGATCCATGTGTGTGTGCTCCAGTTCTGCCTTCTTCCAGTTTTCAGATTTGTGGTGTTTTTGTCCTAGTGAATTCCTGCTCGTGTATGTCTGCTAAGTGTCCGTGTATTGCTTTTTCCATGTCCTTGTTTGGTGAAAATCTGCATTTGAAAGACTACGTCTTCCTATGTCATTCGCTGTTGATGTTTTTGAGTTTGTCTGTTGTGCACCGTATTCGTTCTTTTACCAGCGTCACTGCACTTTCCTGATCTTCTTCTCCGCATTTCTGGTTGGAATCGGGTTCTTAACATTCAGGCTGGCCGGTATGAATTCCTCCTCCCTGCAGCGCAGATTGAACCTCAGGTGGTTTCTGTAGCATGCCCGTTTTTGCATCAAACTTTCCTAGAAACTCCTGCCTTTATCTCCAAAACGTATTCTTAATTGTTCGATTACATTCATTATGTCTTTTGTGAGATATGACTATTTTTTTCTTTTTTATCAGACTAGATTAAGGCATGTTTACCTGACATGTTTCTACATATGTACTGCCGTCTTCATACGCACGTCAGGTAAACAAACATTAAACTAGTCTGATAAAAAAGAAAAAAAATAGTCATATCTAACAAAAGACATAATGAATGAAATGATCTTTTTTGGGCCCTCCTTAGGGGATATAAAACTCTCCTTTCATGCAGTGTGGTTGGCTTGATGGGTGGTGTTCACTTTTTTGTTCAGGTTTCTAACTGTGGTTTCTGCTGTGCAAGTTGCAGTACTTGGTGATCAGTGTGTGCACTTGGTAATTGCTATTAGGGACTATGCTAGAATTTCCCTAAGGTGTATTATGTATGTCCTCCACATTTATTATTTGATTTTAAATAAATATTGTGAACTGAATGCACTTCTCCCGCTCTTCTCAAACTTTTTGTGTATTGGCTTTTTCTTCTGTAAGTGGCTATTGACACGCAAGATGAGTAGCTGCTGTGTCACTGAAAATAATGCTGGTGACAAGAGCTGCTGAGTTTGTATCATGAGCAAACAGCTGTAACAGCTATTTAGCACAACACATGGAAGCTAACTGATTAAAATGTCAGCCTCAAAGGCCTGGATCTCTCTTCAGTTGAGCTGAATAAAGGCTACACAGTTGTACCTGTACATTTAAAGTGAGGATGCTTGGATGTGACAAGTCAGAAACACTATGAAAGCTAAAATAGGTTTCTATTTCCCTATTGTGATTAATTTTTTTTTTTTTTTCTTGGAGCTTTAAAAAATGGTCTAACTTTTATGTTTAAGACAAAAAGGAATTGCTGACATTCCTTAAAACTGTTTGCCCTTGTCTTTATGGTCTTGCAATCTAGCACTTATGTCCTAATGGACTTAAACTAAGTCCTAAGTCTTGCCCTCATGTTCTCTATGACTTCATCTTTGCTTGTGTCGTACCAACTCTCAAATGTACTTTGCTTTGGATAAAAGCATCTGCCAGATGTTATTGTAGACTCAAGGCCATATGCTATTGGTCATAAACGCTAAATAAATAGCATATATCGAATTCCTCTATCATAAGACTTATTCTTCCTGAGTAATGAAGTCTGACGGTTTAGGAAGGATATCTGTCTCCACCATCCATTGATCACCTAATTTCTCCTCTGGGGCAGAGCAGCACACCTGTGCCTCATCAGCTAATCACACACCTGTCCTGCATCCTGCCGAACAACCTGGATCCTACCCTGTGAGCTGACACACCTTTTGATCAAGCAACAGGAGATTCTAGCATTTCAGGCTTCCACAGTGTGCTGCCCTCTAGGGGCATGTGTAGCAGCTACATTGTTTTTCCTTTGACTTTCTTGAGTTTGAGTGTTTTGGTCACTGGGGCTACCATAGTATGAGGACAGTGAGCCATACTTTTGGAGAAACAACTTACGGACACTTTCGGTTGATTTCATTTTTGGGAGACACAAGGCGCATTCCTGTAAGTGTTGATAAGTTCCTGTTAAGAGTTTTGTAGTCGCGATGCTAATTTCGTTAGCCTATCAATTGGGTTTTCCATTGACGTTAGCATTGGGCTAGCGGACTTTCGTTAGTTAGCATTGGGCTAGCGGACTTTCATGAGTTAACATACATTAGCTGGGAATGTTTTTGCTTTGTTTGGTAAGGTTGTGTGTATTGTTATGACTGTTTATAGTAATCTATTCTATTTGTGCTTTGTATTTTTCAGTTTTGCAGTGGCTTTGTGTGTGGAATCAAAATAAACAACCAAAACAACAACAACGGTCTTTCATTCACAAAGAACTGTTATCTATCTGCCAAACTGGGGCCTACATTCAGGGAGGGCAGAATACACAGTATGGTATTGGTAGAGCAGAAATGCAGTCAATTGCTATTTTGTAAGGAAGTTTAATGTAGGGAAATCAATTACAAAAATGAATTTAAGAGAATAAATCCATAACTGTTTTATTTGCTGATAAAAGCATTCCTTGAGAATTGTCCAGCTCTAGTGGATGTGTGTGCCTGTGTGTTCTGGTATATGACTTAATGTTTTACATCCCACCCACTTTTATTCTCCCACTAAAACATCATGATCAGTCCAGTGTACAATGTACATAAATATGTATGTCTGATTACATTAAATAACTTAATGGCTGCATGCCCCCAGTTTTTTAATGGATCCTATCCTTTTTAGGAATCTACAGGATGTTATATGGGCAAACCTGCAGGTATGGAAAATCACTAAATGACACTTTTTTCATACATGTGAGAGCAAGTGTCATGGGTGTATCTCTGGCAAAGCTGATTAAGTCTCTGGCACCTAAAGCATCCTATTAATATCATGCTGACAGCTACATTTATTCAAATGAGGAGCACATCATAATTATACTCAATCTGCATGCCTACATGCCCTATCATTTGAATTTTTTTTATATGCAGCAAAATTCTAATGACACTTTTAGTAATGAACACAATGGGACCGTGAAATGACTTCATTTTAGCAAGCATTTTAAGTTCAACTTATATATCTGATTGTATGCCAGTAAGAAGTCTTTTTGTTTACTGATCTGCTTCCAATTCCTCTGTTAATGTACTGCTCACTGCTCATTTCTCAACATGTCCTCCACTTCCTCAGGGAAACTACCTGAAATGATTAAACTCACCACTGTTCCTTGAGAGTACCATGACCTATGTGACGCATTCAGTAAGGAGCAGCACTTTACCTTCCATCTCACACATCCCCATCAACTTCTTCGTGGTTCTCCTCTCCCAAACAAGTGAAAAACCACCTAGATCAGGCTCACCATTGCCCTGTGGGTTGTGTTTCAGGTCTTCACCATCAACATGTTCGGAAAAATGTTTTTTTATTTATCTATTAATTTTTGCTTCCGATCAGAAATCCCATCCCTGTGCTTACTTGTCCCAAAATCTTCCCCATAACACAGTTACTCTTCCCAGCCTAGATTAACTATAACTATAATGTAATATAACTGCAAGTTGCTGGCTATTGTGATGGCAATGCAGGCACTGGCCGAAGGGAGTGGCTCATCCTCTCATAGCCCAGACTCACCATTAAAAACTGGCTTATCTGCCCTTGGCATTGTGGCTCAACTCTTAGCAGGCTTGCTGGGCGTAATTTATGAATGGCTTCAACTTGGCAGATGGGGGTAGACCAACCAGGACCTGCATCGCCTGGTGGTCCAACAGCTAGACTCCTGGTCAGATCACCTCACCTAGATGAGTATTCCCACAACTGCCTTGCCAGTGCAGCCACAGGTATGCCACCGTTTATCGCCGCTAACGGCCGGTTTCCAGTTTTCTCTCTTCCATGGCCAGGAGATTTAAGTTGACCACCTCAGGAGAGGCCATCAGGTCTGGCAGTCTGTGTGGGAAGCCTTTGCTTACACGGCAGTCCAAAACCATTGCATCACCATTGCACACCTCATCTTGGCATCGGATTATCAAGCCAGCCAGAAGGATCTGGTTGTATGCCTGTGACCTCCCTTTCCAGACTGAGTCTTGTAAACTGGATCCCAGATTCATTGGACCATACAAGATTGACAAAAACATAAATCTCCCCCTAGCTCTTAAAATTCATCCTCTCTATTGACAACAATGGCTTTTTTTTTAGTTAAGGATATTAGAATTGATGACATTGAGCTAATTATTACAAAATATGCCTCTTTGAATCTTCCAAACACTCAGTAAGACACGTGTATTCATAGGTTCCAAATGACTATTGCATAACTGTTTCTCTGTAGATGTGTAGATAAGTTATTTAAGTATGTCTTTGGGGCCATCATGCAACTTACTAAATAAAGACATTTTGGCATGCGATGCATTTAATTTTGCTTGCTGTCAGTTTAATGAGTATTCAAGTCTTTTTTGTCACCTTCTCTATCTTATTTCAGCATTTATTGTTTCAATATTTAACCAGAAGGATCATCATTGTCTATATTTCACAGTGACCTGGTTTCTCAAGCAACACACCAAGTAGTGCAGTTGTACTAGGTGCCCGAAGACCTCAGCTACAAATTGGCATTGTCAACAGAAACTGATCTGAGCAGTGTCTGAATCTCTCCTCTCAGAGTCCCCCTCCTGCTCCTGCCCACTGACACTAGCTCCCACTATATGCACCCAATTCACTATAAACTCTTCCCTTAATTGAAAGCAATACTGGCCTCCTGGGCTCTAAAATGAATTTGTCAATGATTACTCATGCCCTGGCGCGTTGCAAGTACTGGGTAATGTCTACTTCATTGAATTAGGCAGCATCCTGTTCTCTGTATCCTCTCCTCCATCTCCATCCTTGCCTGGGGCTTGCTATTGATTGAGGTGGTCTGGCTTTCGTATAAGGCTAGCATTACCTATGGATCCAGACAGCTGCGGCCTGTCCAGCAAATGCAGCGGAAGGGAAAACGTGAAGTGATTAGTCACTGCCTTAATACAACTAACTTCTGCTGAAAGCAGCAGTATGGGGGAGTGCAACGGTAAAGGAGAAAGAGAAGACAAGACTAGCATGACTGCGAGAGCGGTAACCTCAATCATACACCTGGCTAATGGCTAAGAAGCTGTGTGCTGAATAGGCAAACTCACAAAAGGGCACTGAACCTGGAAATCTCCTTCCCTCTGGAAGTTTCATTATGCTGCTACACTGGCTGTATGTGTTAAGAGGTTGCTGAGACAAGCCAAGTGCAATACAGAAGAGCTGGTACTCCATCATTTGTAATAATTACAAAACATTCAAATGTTTTCCCCGACATGGGGCAGCGTCTTTGGTCTGTTCTTTGAATCAAATCAATGACAAGCAATAAGTGATGCAGTAAATGAGCTGCTCTATTTACTATAGTCCTGACATAAATTGTCAAATTCTGTTACATCAGAAAATGGGCTTGTTCTTTACCTGGGAGAGAGAAATGAAAAATGTACGCAACTAAAAAAAAAGTGTCTTGTTTACATGCTGAATCTTCTTCTGAAGGTGATATGGAAATGTCTTTATCTGACAGTGGATCCATAACAAGTCTAAAGGACATCCTCTTGCCAAATAAGATCACAACCTTGGATTAGCACAGAAGAACAAAATGAAAGGAAGAACATCATCACTGAAACAGCCAGAAATGTTTGTCATGGACCTTTGCAAGCAAAAAGAAAAAAAAAATGCCTTTTTGTCCTGTGTTTCTGTGTGTGTGTCTTCCAGGTTTTGCAGAACTTATGGAAGACCTTGCCAAGATATATCAAACTTAGCTTGAGGGCAACAATGTTGCCAAAAATGAGGGAACAGAGAATGGTGGTCATTGTGGATTCTCTGTCTTACAGAGAATGAAGATAAATTAAGTAGATCAACAGACTCAACACAGCTCCCTGCATTGCTTTGAAAGTGCTTGCATGCAGCTTTAACCATAAGTGGGTGAAACCAAACAGGCAGTTGATATCTAAAGTTATAATATAGATTGAGCAAAAGTAGCTATGTTTTGTATTTATTAGAAAACTATTTAAAGTACTGATTCAGAATGTGGCTCCTCTTTAAGTTTTTGATCACAAGATAATTAATTTAAGAATATAGCTACACAACGGAAATTCACCTGCTAAAGATGCACTGACAATGACTAGTTTTACTCAGATTTACTCATACACACAAAAAGGTAAATTATCTCTACCAGACACCTATTTCGTCAAAGTTATCGGCTGAATTGTAGTGTTTATGTTACTTTATAACATCTTTATGTTCTCAAAACTAAGGTAAAGACTTTTTCAAATTATTTCAAAATCAGTATTTTGTTGACTATGGCCATGTAAAGAGCATATATGGACTATATGACGGATTAATGTCTGAGAGCAGTCCATTATCAGGAATTAATGGATGATAGGCTGGACACTTGCCTCTGCCTAGTCCATTCATGTCTGATTGTTGACAGCTCAAAGGCCATTAATTCGCTCATACCATGGTCCCAAAAAAAAAAAAAAAAATAAAGACAATTTATTTATATTTTCATGTGGTTTGTTTAAGTTTTTCGCAAGCCATATCCCCATTTCTGTGACAGTACCTTAGGGTTTGACTAATGCCTGGAGCAGTCATTACCATTCGGTTCTTAAGGTTCTCTCACACTGCTCAGCTTAAGTAAATTGGATGTACCTTAAATATGATTTAAATTCAGGAGATATTTGTAAGCCGTTGTTTTCATACAGTAATTAGCTCAGCAATGAGTTAACATTATGCTAGTATTTGAAGGCAGTAACAGTGCATGTGGTTTACAAACAGTATAAACACAAAGACTAACTAGATATGCAGCCATGTCCCCAAATCAATATAAAGTTTTTCCCAAACAAATGTTTTGCAATATGCATTGTCAGCTGGAGCCTGAAAATATCAACTGCAAAGCAAATGGGATGTGAGATTATTACTTATGCGCAGCACATTAATTTAGAGTGGTGAACGGAACCACTTTGTGTTATTCATTTATTCATTTCAATGAGATTAACAAAACAATGAATGAAAATGGATATCAACAGCCAGTAGCCAGTCAGATTAGAGTTTTCACCTACCCCATGGTGCAGTAAATATTACTTTGTCACCAGGATCTTGCATACCTGCAACTGGCTACAACCTGCTCGACACCTCTCCTGCACATCCCCCCCCCCCCCCGCGTGTTGCCAGATAATTTTCTCAGCTTGTGGTAGTGACTTGCCTCAGGCTCTTAGCTAAGAAATCACGGTGAATATTTTTTTATACTGGTCTCTTGAATTAGTTGTTTTTCTTAAACTCCTGATGGCATGCCTGCCTCCTTGCTTGCCTGAATGCTACCTCTGTGCAACCTCTTCCTGCCCACGCTCTTCACCCTCGTCTAGCCTGCTCAGCCATCCACCATCACCCCTGAACACTATGCTACAACCAGCCACCACCATTCTCTCCACTCATCCATCATGCCCTGTTGACATCCAATAAAACCTCCCCTAAACTTAACCAACCTCTGTATAACTGCCCTGTGTTTATTGCAGTAAAGATGTTAAGATACTGATTGTGTGGTAGCATGCACAAGACACTGGGAGCTTCACATTGACATTATAGCCACAACAATATCAGCCTCACATCCACCACACCCACTCAGAAACACAAGATAAGATATTCCATAAGACGAGATAAGATATTCCTTTATTAGTCTCACAGTGGGGAAATTCTGGCATTACAGCAGCAAAGACAAAAATAGAAGGCAAAATAAGAGGCAAGGCAAAATAAGAGGTAAAAGACAATAAATACCATAGCAATATAAACAGGGAGCATAGAAAAATATGAAAAACAGTAAATTGAAGTTGTACATTATAGAAATGATGTATAAACAAAACACATATACATTATAAAATGTAAATGTATGTTTATACATCAATTCTACAAAGTTAGTTATTAAGTAACTTAGTTATGGTTATCAGTGACAGACATTAAGTTTTATTGTGTGAAGTGTTATTTTATTATTCAAGGGAAAATTGCCATATAATTTATTAACTGAGCCCTGTATGGCGTGTTTAAGCCTGTCCGAAGTCATTGACCAATTTCATCTTCAACAAAGGGACAACTTATGTGGGGATGTTAAGTTTCTTCTTCTACAGAATGACACCTATTGCAAACAATGGCAAGAAAACAATAGAATCAGCCTAGGTGGGCCTGAGATTCAGATCTCTAAACAAGCTCTGGGTCTATGACCCTATATAACAGCAAGCCCAGAATTAAATGATAAGAGTTACCCTCTGTCTACATTTGGAGAAACAGAAATGGTATGTAACACACTTGGCGACCACACTAATTTTATTAATTACTGTTGATAATCCTGCAGGAATTGACCTGTGATGATTTGGGTCATAAATACTGAAAGCCACTCACAGTAATAGTCCTACCTCCATCCTTTTGAAAAATACAAATAGATGTTGCAGGGATGTAAACATGAAAGCTTTAGAGCAAATCCAAATTATCAAGTGAACAATTTTGTTCTCTTAAATTGTTTCCACAACACAAGGAGATGGACAGGTAATGCATGACTTACACAAAGTCAAATACACATCATGTATCAATTGCTTCACTGAAGATTAACTTGTCTGTTGAGTCTACAGTTTCTGCAGTATGTGTCTAGCAACCAGTGGACAACACTGGTGAACATTTTCACTCCAGGTAAGGATTTGAAAGCAGAGAAGGGTTATGGAGACTCTCACACTGACTGTGTCTAGAGATTACAACTAATACCCCCGCCTCACTGGATTGGTTCTTCTTCTACGAATCCATGCGTCCTCGAGATATAGGCCAATCCCTCAGTGCATTGATTTTTGCTATTTCCTCACTAATCCTGATGGAATTAGTGCAGGGAGAGAAGATCTCTTAGTGTCTGCTGAGAGGAAGCTTCCAGCCAAATGGAGAGGAGAAACACAGCACACTGCTCTGTCCCTCTATTTCTAGCTGTTTCCGTGCTTGTGGAGATCTCTTTTGATGTGAGTAGTTAATTGATGGAGATGGACATATGGCAAGAACGCATCTCATTTTCCTGGAGAGAACATGAATTGCCATGAAAGATTGTTCTTTTTTCTTTCCACAGCCTCCCCCCTGTCCTTGCTCTCATTAGGGACACCTTGGTTTTATTGTTGTTCTCAAGTCATGAGGTTTCTTCTGACAGCAAATTTCTCCCAATCATGTTTTTTTTGCCTTTGTGTAAAAATAGCTTTTGTTTGTGGAGTCCTGCAGTCCATAATTGTCATCTTTAAGCATACAGTTTCCATACAGTGTTCGGTTTGTTTATGCTGCAAATTGGAATTGTGGAAGGCTTTTCACTGAGAAGTGAGCAAGGTCGCTGGGACAGCATCTGCTTCGGAAATGGCTTTTAATTGACTGAAAAGCCTCAAACTCTCTCTAAGGCCAGAAGCGGCAGCCAGGTGTATTTACAAAGTAAATAATTGATGGAGATGAAGAGTGGACTCTCTCTCCTGGGAGTTGCTGACAAGCTGTGATGGAAGTTGCACAAAAGCAGCAGGAATCTCCTTTGAGAGAACAATGTCTTCCCCTCCCCTCTTCTCTCTCTTTGTTTACCTGAATGGACAGTTAATCTTGGCTAATGTTAGCTTTCCTCACTATGAGACAATTTCCTTTATTTATGCTCCTCATTATGTGCAGCTCTCCATTTGATGTGGGCAGTAGAGAGCAATCACTTTTCACTCTCTCACTCTCAAATAAAGTTGCTATTCATATATATATTATTTTGTCTGAAGGATCAAACATGTCCACAGGCTTGATATTATGACTATGTGGTTTCAGTCTTTTCTTGACAACCACTTCAGAATGTTTAAAGTGTAAAAGCTTTATCTTGACATGCTATACCTGATACTATGTACTTGTGTGCTCCATTATAGTGGTTTGTCATGTACTGCTGGTCCATTAGAAGAGTTTGGGGTCAGGAGTAGATTGGGGCCCAATGTGAGTTAAGAGGTGCTGGATATAGCCACACCCCCAAATCAAAACTGTCAAGCTTTTTACACTTTGAAATGTTTTGGCAATTGGATGGTGAGAACTTTTCTGTAACCCTATTTTTGTTCAATATAGCGAGGAAAGCCATCCATCCCCATGTACATTTCATGAGGCTGTGATTAACCTACCGGTCAAAGGGTTGTTCTTTTTTTATTCCAGAATAAATGTCACACACCAATTAAATGTTTATATGGGAATTAGTTTTTGCATGTCAGGATTATTTAGGGACTCCAGTTTCCAGATATTTTCAGATACGATGGGCGAGAATTACACATTTGTGCTGCATGAGAAAATCTGCATGGAATTACCATGAAGGGCTAATGTCAAAGGGGAAGATTTATAGAGACATATTAAGCTATTATTTTATTAAGATGTCTTGCGGTCTGACGTCTAGGATCATAAGGTGCTGCCTTTATAATGGGGATATGAAGATTATTGCCAACAGAGCAGCAATATAGTAATAAGTACAGCCTCAGATTGATTGATAGTCAGAAAGAAAGTTACTTATTGGCTGACGAGTCAGAGTCTCAACCATAAGATTTTATGGGTTAGGGTTA
>JAOWBC010000710.1:2205108-2216046 GCA_028566105.1 Hypoplectrus providencianus
CACTGAGCCATTTGGCCACGCCCCTTTTTGAGACCATTAAAATACGTAAATTTCACGGGAGATTGACCTATGTTCCAGATTTCGTGAGTTTTTGAATATGATGTGGCAACGCAATTTACGATTCATTTGCTACAAAAATATTAAAAACTGACCAAACCAATTACAATAGGGTCTTCGCCAGTCTTCGACTGCGCTCGGACCCTAATTATCAACAAAAATGTTTGGAGTAACTCAGCAATAATTGCAAGTGTTAAAGCATTACTATCCTCTCTTTGTATAATGTGTCCTCCTTTGTCTAAATACCTCAATTACTACGGTTGAAGTGTAGGGCGATTTGCAAATTCAAAACCCTTTGCAAAAGGAAAAAGCATGAATGCCAATATCCGCAACACAAATGCAGAAGAGCCGCAACATGAATGCAAAAGATCGACAACGGAAGTAAACTTATAATGGAAGCAGAGGAGAAGCACAAACCTCACACCCCCACTACTCTGCTGTCTGTTTCAGAAAAGATAACTTTATGGTGTCAGGCTAACCGTTAGCCACTAACGTTAGCCAGTCCTACACATGTGAGCTGTACCATTAGCTTTCAACTAAAGTAGATGACTGTGTCCCAAATCAGTCGGCTAATGGCTAACATTCTATCAAAATATAACATTAACTACGAATATTAATAAGCATGTTATGGTTTCAGTTAATTAAGTTGTTTAAAACTATCGTACAACGTCTTATCTTTCAAACCATATATCGTTTAAACCATGTTTGTTAACCTTGGATTTACAGACATCTGCAAAATGTTGCTAACGCTAGTAAACTGGACATAAGCTAACATTAGTTATTTTCTGTTCATTTAATGCTAGACCACTTCTCTAAGAAGCCTAAGACATTTCACTCTCATATAGCAGATAAGAATCAACAGAACTGTTGTCATATTTAGCAATAAAATAATGTGATATTAGTCAGCCTAGAGAATGACCCATTCCTATAACTGCAATGTTTTGCATTCAGACTTAAATGACAGAAAATAGGAGAACGGAGTGTGATTTGTGATGTGAGACTTTGAGGGATCAGAGAATGTGGAAGGCATGTCAACAAAGCTGTGGTATTGGAGAGACAAAAGTTGCAAATGTTATTTTTAGCCCAGAGTTTCTCAGTTATACTACATGCAGGCCTGTCGCCTCTCTTCACTGAGTCTCAGCTCATTCCAGCAGATCCGGGGTGGAAGCAAGGTAAATGGATTATAGCAAGGATGCAGCTACACTGATTTGGTACACAATACACTCTCCCCTGTCTGTTCTACACCCTGCAGACTTGGAACCTGAATAACAAAAGAGCTAACTTAAGTCAATGCATGTTTGTGTCTCTATGTGTTTTGGAGGCACGTGTGTAGACAAAGAAAATTCCCTTAAAAACCTCACTGGTATTAAAACAAATCTTTTGGCAAAGTAGCACGCATTACTGGTTTTACCAGGAGGTCTGCTGCTTGATTTACTAATCATTTGTATGGCACATGATTTTGTACTGTGCACATACAATAGAGTTTAGGAGTAGGAAATATTCATTGTTCCTAAATGTGAATAAAAGAATAGTATACACTTAAAAATTATGCATTGAAGAAATCCAAGAATGTAATTTATCCTAAAATTTAAAAGTGTGATACACTTGCTTGATAAGAAAAATGCCTTAAATGTATTTGGAAAGGAATTCCTGTCCAGATCATGATTTGAACTTTGGCATATTATGTGTTGTAACCCTTATAAAAAGAGCATGTCATGACTTGAGAATAACTTTTACGGTATTATTTCTGTAGGTAGCCAGACATGACAAATCTACGGTGGCCCAGAGAGGTCAGGGCACTGTACAACACATTGAGAAAAAGGAACCGTAAATTGCATTAAAACAAGCAGTGCTTTTCTCCTAATGTATTGTGTTGTGATATTTGCAGCACGTTATTGTAAATGTGTTATGCTGTGATATTTGGAGCACTTTTTTTCTTATATTGTTGTGTTGTGATATAAGTAGAACTTCTCTCTTAATGTGTTGTGCAGTGGGGTTTGCAGCACCCTGACCTCTCAGAGCCAACCATACAAATTGGCTTTGTGTGACACATCACAAATGTCTAACATAACATAACATACTCAAGCTTGGTGTTGAAAACTAGCTCAACCCAAACCCAGATTCCAAAAAAAACAAAAACAAAAACAAAAAAAAACAGAGGATGTGTGAAACTGACAACAAAAGGCATCAATTTTAGAATGAATGCTTGACAAAAAAAACTGTTTACTAGTTTGATCTGTACTCTATTAAATCTAGGTCAAAAAGGCATTGCAAAATTCTGTTCTGTATTCTGCTTGATTAAGATTTTCAGTATCCCAACTTTTTTAAAATTTAAATTGTATTTTTCTGATAACTGTATAAAACACAGAAAAAACATCAAGTTAAGTATAAAAATACAAAAAAGGGCTGAATTACAATGCAATACAATACTGGATTATATACATGTTTTTTCATGTTCTTATCACATTAGTGATCTTGAATGCATGAGAAGGCTCCTTGGTTTGCATAAAAATAGTTCTGACACACTTTTCACTTTGATCACAAGATGCTTTCTTATAAGCTCTATATATGTTTTAGCTTACACTATTTCCTGCATGCATGATGTTGTTTCTTTCTTAGGAAAGTACAAAAAATACATGCACACTATAAAGTGTGCTAGCAAGGATGTGGTGCACAGCAGTTTCTTGTATTTTTCCAGCTAGGATGTCTATATTTATTAAAGGCAGCAGTTCTCTCCTCCAAAGCATGAAAAGCAAACTTTCACCATGTGAAGAACAAACCGGGTTTGAATGAATAATACATGAGATATCATTTTCTGCCACACATTTATTAAAAGCTTAATTTATTGTAAGTCATATTTATTCTGAGCTGTGAAATGTACCCACAGACAGCTCACCTTGCTGTTCTCATAGATGCTGTTCTTACCATCACTTATTTTCAAGTTCACTCTGAATGGATGTACACCATGTTGTCGGGTCTTCACGGGTTTGAGGGCAGATTATATTTCTCACACTTATTTCTATGCAAATGTTCACGTGTGAAAACCAACCAGTCATGCAGCTTGAGACCAAAAGTGATTTATTTCCTGAAATTCTGCCTTATTATCCTAACATAATAGTGTATAAAGACATTCTACTCCTGTTTCGCACAAACCTCTATCACTTCTGCAACAGAACGATGAAATGATACATTCCAAGTTTCTTATAAAAAACATACACAAGACTCTTTGAATATAATCTGTGGCCTTTGAGTTGTCGGTATCATTGTATTTGAAGGCACTCGATTTCCAACAAAACTGTTCTTACTTATCAGTTGCCAGTTTACTTATCCATCTGGCAAAAACGAATTTTAATAAAAGACAAATTCAGTTTTACGAAATTACATTTTTAGAAAAGAAATAATAAAAAATATTTATTAATGCATCATATATTTGCCATCTAAATTATCTGTCAATGCCTCTTTAAGCTTTTTCTTTGTGGAATGACCAAATGCATAAAAACAAGATGAACCCTCAGTTATTTGTTGACATGATATTCATCACCAGAAAGAATAGGAGATGAGCAGCACACATAGTGATTTTCACTGCTGGTATATAGTTTGAGTTCATTATTTTATTACAAAGACTGGAGTTTGGGGAAGTTTCTAAATAAAGACAGTAGTAAGTAAGTAAACAGTATTGGATAAACTGTTTAATTTAAATTAAAATTGTAATCACTGACAGTAATGGGAAAAAACTACATTTGCTGTACTTAATTTACCTGTATTTAATATCAGAGCA
This sequence comes from Hypoplectrus providencianus, assembly GCA_028566105.1. Classification (NCBI taxonomy): domain Eukaryota; kingdom Metazoa; phylum Chordata; class Actinopteri; order Perciformes; family Serranidae; genus Hypoplectrus; species Hypoplectrus providencianus. Next base: position 2,208,944 of record JAOWBC010000710.1, read on the forward strand.
TTAATATTGCAAACAAATATTTGCTCTGTAGAGTGAAGAAATGGCATCCTGAGCAGAGAACAAAGTCAAACCTGCTGTATGTATTAAAATTTGAGCTCCCATGGTATCAGTTCTTAGTGGCTCCAGCCATGTGTGCATGTCAGTGATGTACATGAAAGTCATTCCCTACAGCATTAGTCTTTGAATGAGAACAGGTTTGTGAAACACGTTCCTTGGTGTTCATCTCTGAGCGGCTGGCTGGCTGTTAGGAGAGTGGCTAAGTCTCATACGGACACCTGGACCAGGTAGTGTGCAGAGCAGCTTTTAGCTTGTCACATCAGATGTAAAAGCTGTGGACGTAATCCCAGCCAAGACAGTTTTTTAGGTCTATTTTAACTATAGAACCTTTGACGTTCTTTGGGCTTAAGTGTATTGTTCCTGTGGATGACTAGTCTTTTGCTGTAGGTCATGAATGGTGCTGCATTGGCTGCTGCTACCGTCCGCCTGGCCTCTCTCATCAGCCCTGATGATAAACGACTCAGCTCCACGCCTCATTTCACATTAGGCTCAGCAAATCGTCATTGAGACAGATTAACGGGACGTGGGATGCCGGCACCCTGGGTGTAAACACTGTATTAATCACACTGGGCCTTTCTGTTGGACCACCTCATCCCCATCTCCTTCCTGTCCCTTCACCCCTGTCAGTGTACACACACAGCATGTATACTAACACAGACATTCACACACACACATGCTGTGCAATGGTATAGCTGCCCCCTCCTGTTATTTCACGCTGTGTGCACCTGCCAATTGAAGGCCTGTACTGTGGGGACAGGGCAGAGGATGTATGTGTGTATACGTGTTTGTGTGTGTGTGTGTGAATGTGTGTGTGTGTGTCAACTGGGAAAGTAGGGCAGCACCAGGACCTGAGGGCATGGAGGGCGGCCTCAGGGATACACAGCACAGACAGCAGGGTGTCTGACGAAGAACAAAGTGTGTGTTAAAATATGTGTGTGTGCGCGCAGCTTTTGTTGCATAGCCGTGTACCAGTGTGTTATGTGTTCCTTTGTGTATTTATAGAGGAAAAACAAATCATCTCTCTGTGTACTGCCATACTGCAGACACAGCTCCAGCTGAACAGTGAGGCTTTGGGTCTGTTCTGGCAGACAACCTAGACACATGCAGGCTTCTCTCAACTCGTCTTTTATTATCAGTGAACAAAAATAAAACATAATTGAAACATTTTTTTTAAGATAACATGAGTCACTGAATTATTACATACATACATATATTTACTTGTCAAATCCACCGATGTGGACAGTTACCCTAAAGGAATTAGGGAAAATGATGAAGTCACTGTTGTAATGTAGTTAAACCCGAGACTACTTCCAAACATGTCCAGAAATATCCCTTTTAGGAGGGAGGATAGACACACGGGAGTCCAACAAAAGTGCAGGTTTGTTTTATGGGTTTCCCTTTTATTTCTTTCATTCTGTTCCACAGGAAAGGGTGTCAAACAGAGCCAGTACATAATTATTCAAAATGGACTCTGAATGTGAACATGAACTGATTTAAAACCGCTGAATATTTTATCCGGTTCCTTGAGATACTCTACAATATTTAGCTTCTGCTCCCTGTTGGATATATGTATTATGAAATGGATGGCAGAAATGGAAAACATTTGCCTGTTTTTTTTTGTTTTTTGTTTTTTTTTAATTGCAAGCATTCATCATCAGAACAGTCAAAATGATTGTATACAGAGTTGGAGGAACATTTTTCTCCACTGTTTAAATAATAATAAAAAAAATCTCACATTTGATCACGTAATAGAGTCATGATACTTTACTTTGCTGATCACTATAATTTCTGTCGCATATCCTATACAATAAATGTGATTTGTGACTCTCTATAAAGTTGAGACAGCACTGTAATTAAAATAAGTGTAGTTAAAATCTTTCCATATAGTTCCCCAGAGAGAAACCTTATTGGTCAAATGAAATAGCTTGAAAATGTATGAGAAGTTCTGATGCAGACCATGCACTATCCTGCAGCTGATGGGCTAAGAGTCAAAATCAGAGTCTCTAATTATTGTCATTGCACAGGAAGAAGAAGGCTTTAAAAAAACAACATGTACTTATAAAGTGAAAGAAAACACAACAAATGCCTATTTTTTTTTTTTTTTTTTACAAATGAATAAATACTTAAAGGACAGGAAATATTTACAAGTGCAATAGGAAATTACAGAAGAAATATTGTACACAACTGCTCTTGAATGCTGCATTTTTGATTCGGTATCTTGCCCAGGGACATTTCGACATACAGGCTGGCACAGTCTGGGATTGAGCCACCATCCTTCTGATCAGCGGGCTACCTATCTACCGATTCAGCTACAGCTGCCCCAAGTGCCTGCCTCACCAGGTACAAGCAGCAGAAGAACTCCTCTGTCAGTGCAGCCTCTCCATCCACAATATTGGGTCTGAGTTTGTAGTTTGTGATGTACTGGACCCCTCGCCACACCAGTTTTGAATTATAGCTCTGGAGTTGGTCCTCAATTTTGTTTTCATAGTCCAGTTTGGCCTGTCAGATGCCTCTTTGGACGTTTTGGCTTGTCTTGATGGTTTTTGAGGTGGGGGCTATCTCTTTTTCTGAGGGTAGTGTAGGCTGGTAACATAAACAGAGATATGTGATCTGACTGGCCTAGATGGGGTCATGCTATGGCCATGAATCCCTGCTTAATATTTGGGTAGACTTTATCTGTAAGTTCATCCCCTGATGCGCACATTTTACATGCTGATGGAATTTGGGAAGCGCTGCCTTTAGGTCTACATGGTTGAAATCCCCTGCTATGACATGTACTGCTTCCGGGTATATTTAGGATATACATATTTAGGATTAGAACAGGATATGGGCTGCCAAATCAAATAAAAAAAAGAAAAAAGATTAGATTATTAGAATTAGTTTACCCTCCTTAAATGGATACTTATATCATGAGGCCATATATGGAAATCCCTTTTCTATTTTTTTCTGTACTTATTGTTGTTAATGCAGATAATTTATATTTCAAAATAGGTACTGTTATTAACTATCTGTGTTATATAATGGTATAAGCGATTTGAAACACATTTTTAAAAAGCAATTGCAATTTAAGAGAGCTTTGCAGTTGACAAAAGTATTCTTATTTCTTTAGATAGCAGTCTCTCTCTTCTTCAGCTTCTGACAGTTAAGGTAGTTGTGCTAAGCAAAGCCAATCTTTGTATTTAATGAAACAAAGAAAAGAAGAACACAGTATGAGTGTGAATGTGGGTATAACTGAAAACAAGCATATTATAAATATTTAAAGTGCGTGTGCCCACACTCAACTCTGAGAGGAGGAAAGATATTTTTATATATGTTATCAGGCCCTTCCTTCTCTTTTTCCTCAACACAAAAACATGTACCCTACACATACAGTATAATCAAAGCAATTTATTACCCCACCCACACTGGAGTTACAGTGTTGTGGAAGGTGCTATAGGTTGAAGTGTGTAGGTGTGCTTAAGTTGAGCTGAAAAACAACTAAACATATCAACCACATTCATTTGTCTAGAATTTGTTGAAATAACAAAAGAAAATCCAGCATGGAATGTTATAGCCTGAGTGTTTACAAGAGTCCTGACACATCAAGAATCATGGTGGTCGGCTGTTGGTGTGTATTTAAGTATATAATGTGCACGCTTGTGGGTGTGTGTCGAGGGGGGACTGATGATTGTTCAGCCGTGAAATTCATGCAGTCCCCTTCAGACCCTCAAGGAGAAGCTGTAATTTATTCTCTGAAGCACTACTGCTGCTGAGGACACACACACACATGCATATACACACTTAGACTATACACATCCCAGGCACACACACACACACACACACACACACACACACACACAATTCTGACTTGCTGGAACTCCATCGTGCTTGATGGAGAAGAGCTTTTCTTGAACTGGGGTCTACATTAATTAGCGTACAGGGTTCCCTGCCTCTCTCTAGTAGCCTAGAGGCGCTATCCCAGGGACCCCCAACCCCATCCCCCTGCTGCCAGCCACCCACAATGCATCTGTCCCAGGCTTCACTTGTGCCTTGCAAAAAGCCTCTGCACTTAAACCAAGATGATTGCCGCAACACCCACACTTAAAAAAAAGAATTTCTTCCACACACACACATACACGATGTGTCCAACACAACCAGCAATTAAAATAGGTGCTGATCAAATGAAGGAAAGAAAGACAGATAGAAGAATATCGAAGCATCTACATACATTTTTTTGACCTCCTCCCACCCTTATAAAATGCTGTTACACAACTGACTTTGTTCTCTTATGCAACAGCAACAAAAAGGCTGCGCTAAGGTGGCAGTAGGTGGGCGAGTGAGGGCTCCAAGATCAAATATGGACTTATTTAATGGAGTGTGTCCTTTCTCCTGCTAATTGGAGGAAACGAGCTGAAAGCTAAGGGAGGTGGAGAGGAAGATACTCTTAAGAAGATATTCATAACATGATGAAAAAATAAAGAAGGCACTGCATCCCAACAATAAGTGATTTAAAAGAAATTAGATGATCATAATAAAATTGTAAGCGAGTGTTAGTAAATAGCAGGTTAGCTTAATTCAATGACACCCACAGTACATCTGGGGTTTCTATTGATAAGAAATGTTGATCCAGGGTTCAACACAAGATTCAATGCATTCTCCACTTAACACAGGATTCATATCTGACAGTTTCAAGGTCTCATTGAGAAGGGTTACATTTGCAGAACACTTTAAAATCACCTTTCTTTTAAAGCTGTTGAAGATCTGTTTCTCTTGTGATAATTATACTGACATGCAGATATGAGATATTAAACTCTCACATTTTGGGGCCTCCGGTAAAGCCGCCTTTTAACACTATTGACATGTTATCACCTCACAAAGGTGTTGCAGGTGGTGCAGTAAATGGGTTAACATGGAGTTGCTCATTTACAGTATACATCTACCAAACAAAATTATTTGGTGTTGTGTTTCTAGACTTATTGTTTTTTACATTTCCTTTTGCTTGTTTTGCTTACATGTTATAAGAACCATGTCTCCTCAGTCTTTCTTCCACTGCCGCGCTTTAGTCTGACCATTTCCATGCATGCCATGGGTAATAAGTGAAAAGGCTAACTGTGAAAATTAACACAATTTTAACTAACACAATAAACACTGAAAATGAATGCTTGCTCCATGCATTAAATAACAATCCAACCTCACTTGGTTTGATTGTTACTGTTACTGCAGAATTCAGTGCCAGCTCAAGATACTCTGTGCTTGAACATTTGATCATTTTTGTGCCAATTAAGAAAAAAAGAAACAAATATTTTCTTGGCTGATCCATAGCAATGTAAAAAAGGAGAATGAATAACATCACAAGAATAACTCTATTTAAACAGTGTGCAAACTGTATAAAGAAGTGAATACAGGGTCTAAATGTCTAATGTTTCTACTCACTTAAACACAATAGGCATTTAGACTCTTTATATTCTATTTAATTCCCATTATCAATTTAAATTAAGTTGTGTGTTTTACTTTATTTTTAATGATATTTAGGCCTAATGTTTTTTTTTTTTTTTTTTTTTTTTATGATACTGGGCTTTCATATGCCTCGTGGCTCATCCTCAGTACTAATATTCTGCTCTATTTGTTGACTATTGGGATAAGGTGTGTCATTTCTGCCATGGCCATGGTACTTCTGAGAATGTCCTAAATAGGCAGCTGCCAAGCCTGTAACGAATAATTCACATATATTACAACTTGGGTTTAAAATATATAGCTCTGGCTATTTTTTTTTTTTTTTTATTTTGTTCCTGTATAAGTTATGATAACATTGTACCCACCACAGTAATTAATGAGATCTGGCAACACGGTGGCAACTAGGTCCAACAGAGCAACAAATCAGGGCAGTCAGACGAGCTGTAAACCAGTCAGCAGCTGCTCTGTAAACTATGATGGATGTTTACAACAGACAGCTGGGGTAATAATTTCTCCATTAGTCTTTTCGTTTCCAAAGAAGTTAACATTTAATTTCCTGTCTGAATATCTGGCAGCTCCTGTTTCCTGTGCTTTCTGAGCACCTAGTGATGACCCATTCTTCGACAATGTGCTATAGTTTTCATCACTTCAGTTAATGCTGTTCCTATTTTTCCACCATTAACATTGATACATTTACTGGTAGCCATATAACAATGCATAACCCAGAATAAAGCAAGACTGTACTGCATTTTTCACAGTATTTATATGAACAGTTATATATGTGAATCTGCTTATTCGTCCCTTTTTCTTGCTTTTTCACTGGTGTAGTTATTTCGGTTACTGCTTTTACTGTGTCATTCATTTTCGTTTTTTTCTTTTTTATAATTGCCTTTATTATTTGCCCTATAGCAACACAGATATTGAGAGAGACATGCAGACAGGCAGAGCACTGAATGTGCTGCTGCTCTGCTTACACTGACATTTGAAAGGAGGAACACAAGCATCAAAGTCCCAGCCTTCCACTGCTTTCTTTACTTTTCTTCTTCTTTTACTTCTACCTTTGCTCTGCCTTGGAAAGACGAGCCAGTACAAGTCGTTGTCTGGTAAATATAAATACTGGCCATCTCAGGAATTTGAATGAACAATGAGTGCAGTCAATTTTCTTTTTACCACAGTCTGAAAATCCTCTGTATGCTACCTGAGTCACATGGAGAGCCGCACACATTCCTCCTTTTCTCCTCCTTCAGCTCTAAGTCTGCTCAAAAGGTCAGCGGGATAATTAGGCCCGTCTGAGTCCGGATCATCCCTCCCCTTGTCTGCTCAGGACGTCAGTCGCATCTCCAGTCAGCCTGCTCTGTCCTTCAGCCACTGCCTGTCACTCAGGTTGGCTTAGTTCGGACCAAGCCTGACTGGAGTCCCAGGAGGGAGGGGGTGGGGGTGGGAGGTTGGAGAAACCGTAAGCAGCCTCAGCATTAAGACATTTCATTTTAGCAGAGTGCTAACCTAATTAGCCCTGCTACGCCGCTGCACATATCTGCAATCTAATAAGTAATTAGCATCCAGCACTGCTTCTGCTCGGCATGTGGGGAGAAAGAGAGAGAGGGGATGGGGGG
>JAOWBC010000710.1:2345959-2356363 GCA_028566105.1 Hypoplectrus providencianus
GGGTACACCCAGGACAGGTGGCCAGCCTATCGCAGGGCAGACAAACAGACAAACAGATACACACGCACAGTCACACCTACGGTCAATTTAGAGTCCCCGGCACCAAGCACTCTTGCTGTAAGGCATGAGTGCTAACCACTGCGCCACCGTGGGGCCTTAGAAAAGACAGATGATCTCAATTCAAGGCATTTTTTTCCATGGACATCTCCACTTATTTCAGCAACACAATTCTATGTCTTATTCTGCATGTGTTACACAGCATGGCTTCATTAGAAAGTGTGTGCAGACTGGCCTGCCTGCAGTCTACACCTGTCATGAAAGTATGTGGTGCATTATAAATCCCAAAATATGATAACAGGGACTCCACACTGTTGAAGAACTGAAGTTGTATATCATGGAACAACAACAACAAAAACAAAAAAAACAAAAAAAAAACACTTTCAAATTACACAACACAATAATTAGTTCAATAATTAGTGTCCTTAGTTTTGAAATGCCTACTAAATGTACTTTATGGAAAGAAAGGTTATGTAAAACAGTGACACACATGAACCTGTCCCAACGTCTTTGGAAAAAACTCATTTTTGTAATCTGGTTGAAATGGCTCCATCGAAAAATGTGGCGAAACTGTACAAAACATACCATCAGCCTTAGTTTATTCATCCCTGAAGGGAAAATTAAGTTGTCATAGCAGAATACAGAATACTATGGACACTTACACATGCTAGGACACTTAAAAACACAAAATAAAAATTAAAAAAAATTAAAAAAAAGCTTCTGCTGAGCAATCATCCACCTTTACTAGCATCCAGCACTACACCTTTAATGCCACTTGATTTCCATAATGGCCCTGTGGCTCCACAGTATTGATTAAAGCTTCCAGCAAACCCTCCACCACCAGCAGCACCAAAACTCAATTTCACTAGATTGAGCCAACTCACTGTGATTTTGCATATGAAACACAAGAAAGAGCTGGGAGTGAGGTACACAGACAGGGAGAGACAAATGAGACGATGGAAAGGAGAGGAAGAGAAGCAGCTGCCTGGCTGCGAGTAATGAAGGAGAACAAGTCGACTCTGATTGGAGTGGAGTGGGGAGTAGGGTAGTGTGTGTGAGCCAGGACAGTCTCTCCCTATTGAGTTCACTCTGCAGTTGTACAGCCATGACACTCATACTGTAACTGAGCAAAGCTCTAATTTTTCACATTTGAGCAATAGCAGCCAATTTTGTATAACGGGAATGGGCTAATGAGGCCATTGTCCTGCAATGCTTGATTAACAACTGGGAAACGCAGGCAAAGAATTCTGAAGCCATATTCATCGTTTGTCTGATAGTTTTCATAGTAATTTATTGCCTTTGTGATCTAAGTGGGAACATTTCTGGTTTTGCGGGTCCAAACTGTTGTACGAGCTTACATAGTTTATATTTTATGGTAACCAGCTGATCTGGCATTTGTCACAATGACACATCCTGGCAAATTAAAAATTAGCCTACATTAGTAACCTGTGTCGATTGCATCATACCACTAAAACCAGCCCATATTTACAGTGTCTCCCACATAAAGACTCTTTCAGGACGGCTCATATGTATTCACAGTCATCAAAGCATGGCAGGAAATAAGTAATTATATTATGCTTTGCTGCTTTTGTTGTTGTTTTTTATCCATCCTGGAGAGCGGCATTATGAGTGATTTTTTCCCTTTGCAGAAAACACAGAGAGAGAGAGAGAGAAAGTGTGTGGTGGCCTCTGGTCATAAAGTTAATGTTTAGAGGCAAAAACAATGCAATATGACAATGTGAATAGTATTGTGTGTAGCATAATATTGTGCTTGTTTGTACTGGAGCCAATTCAATCTGATTGATCAGACTGTATGCATTCTGCAGAGCCAAAGCAAGAGCCATCAGTAGTTAAATGAAGTGGGAAGATGTGCACTTATCACATAGGGTGCCACTGGACTGAAAAAATAAATCAAAAGTTGAATCAGGAAGTAAGTTAACATTTTAGTGTTCTGGGGTCTTTCCTGGCAAACTCAATGAGAATTTAAATGGGTATTTGGTAAGCCTGAAATAAGAACTGTGCTTAACACAAGCAATAGTCATACAATAGTCACATCTTCTTGTACAAAAAAAAAAAAAGTCAGTTAATACCCCCCACTTGTGAAGTTTTTATATGTCTTTAAATAGACGGTCGCTAACAAATGACAAAATGAGACGACAATGGCTGGAGACATTATGCAAGACACAGATGGGAAGTCTCTCACTAGTCAACCGAACAGTCTCTAGTCATGTTTTATAGTGCTATTGCAAACTCTTAGACTGCAAGTTAACAACAATAAATCAAAATAGTATATGGTTCCACTTGCTTGTCAAAACTGCAATTTGGCTTGTCGTAAACCGTCTGAAGCATAATAGTAGTGCAACAGATTAACACTTTAAACATCATAAAAATGGTGTAAATGTGTGAAGATTATCCATCCAGCCAGTGCTTCTTTCAGGTCAGCCATCAGAAAAATATGTCACTATTGTCTCTATTGTGTTATTTACTAGATGTTTCATGGTGGAGTTAGTTCCAGAACTAAATCACTCTCCAAACTAAAATTACACCAAAAACAAAAGCTGGGCCTTGGGGTGCAGTGCTGCTACCACCTGCTCTGTGGCCCTGAGAGGTCAGGCACTGCAAATCCCACAACACAACACACTAAGAGTAAGGTGCTTCAAACTCCAAAATGCATGAAAAGATTATATTTTATGACTTTAAATGACATGATTACTAATGGTGGAGAGATGTGTGTATCAATTTCAAATGTCTCCTGGAAGACCTTCTGTTGTAATTTGAAGCACTTCTCTCTTAATGTGTTGTGCAATTTGCACAGTTCATATATACAGTGGCCATGACCTCTGAGGGCGACTTAGAGGTCAGGGCCACTGTATATATGAACTGTAGACTCAACACTCACTAATTTAAGCAATTTAAATAAGCATCTACAAATGTAATATCCAAAAATAAATGCCTTCAAATAAAATATTTACTTGGGTATAAATGGGCATGCTCTTTCAAGAAATTTTATATTGCCCCTTTATTGTTTCTCAAATTACATGCAGGAAGTGTCTTTGAATATAAAAAAGAAATTGCAGGTTAATATTGGGTGTCAACTGAGGCCAACAGCTAATTTTAATAACATGCCCCCCTTGGGGATAATCCATGGTCTCTAAGCAAATATGAGCCAAAGCCATAAAGCACAGAAAAAAAACAATCATGCAAACCTCAACTTCAACCGAGCACAACAAGAAATAAATCCCACCAGCGTAAAGGGAAAAAAGAACATAATTTGAATTGAAAGAGGGGAACAGTGTGAGCAGTATTTCAACAGTATCTGATGCATTTACAGCTTCCACTTCTCTGGTTTTAGATTTGTGAACCTGGTGACAGCGATTTGCTCCCATTCAGCTACAGAAGCATTAGTGAGGTCAAAAAACAGATGCTGGAGATAATGGCAGGCTCCCAGTGGTGTTACAGTTCATCCCATTGGGAGGTGGTCATGGAAAACAGCCTCATTAAACTTTTTAATTACTATAAACAAACAGTTTACATAGTTGAAGAGAGAGAAACAACTTCAAATTTCAAGTGAGGTTGTTCTCATTTCCCTCTCCGCCTTGTGTTGTGAAATGAGCTCAGTGGGGTGAAAGATCCTTCCTAACAGACACAGGACAGAACAGGACAGAAAAATGGGGCTAAGGAGGACAGAATACAAAGGGAGGCATGGAGGGAGGATGACACAATTCAGGACAAATGGTAGGAAATAGAGAGGAAAAAGAAGACAGCATAGAAGAAGAGAGCTGTAGCTTTAACACGCTATGTTTTCATCCATTTAGAAGATCTCATTAAAATATGAACTTCACACCTTGGATTCAGTTATACTCAGTGTGACACTAGGTGTATGTCTAGTTTACATCATTTGATTTTAAAGAATAACTTTCCCTATCCATTTTCACACGGAGGAATGGTATATAGTGTTTCAAATGGCTGAAATTAAGATGAGAGATAGGCAACGATGTGTGAGGAACGGCCATGTGTCACACCAGGTGATTTCACTGATAACCTTCCAACCAGAAAGAGATGGTAAAAGCAATCAGTGAAATAAGCCTCTGTGGCATTTGCTTGAAATGAAAATCTGCAAAGCATGAGCACCCATCACTGATTCAACACGCCTGATGAGGGGGGAGAACTGGTGACAACGATGTTTACTGCAATAAAATCTCATGGAACAAGTGGTTCACGGAGCTTGTTTTTCAATCTTGAACTTTAATCCATCTCCCCAGTGTAGAAGGTGGAGGGGTGTCATGTTAATTCCTGCTCCAGCACAAGATATAAACCCACTGTGGAACCAACACCCAAAAAAATAAAAAAAAAATAAATGATGTTATAGGTCTATACATCTGCTTGTATTGAAATTGATGATCATCATCACCCACCTCACAGCACCAGAGGAACCAGAGCAGCAGCAGTGAAAGGCTCCCCTTCTCTTCATTGTAGAATGGAGAGATTTTGAAGATCCTTCACATAATCATATAGCTGAGAGTAATGGGGATGAATAAAGTATTTTTGATTTTGATTGTATTTCATTGAAAAGAGTCCATACAAATAATGTGTTTGTAGAGACAATGTGTGTGATAAAATGTAGGTTAAATACAGGGTTACTGATCTACTATAAGTAACTATTTTAAGACAAACCCACACATAGTGTCTATCCACCTGGCAGAAGATACAATATGGTGACAAAAACATGATTCTCCCCTGAGTGACTTGTCAAAGTGTGTTCTTGTGCTAATAGTCTTACTACCGCTCGAGTGGCCATGAGGGGAAAATCCACTGTAGTCACCCAACTGTACTTGCAGAGGAGGTTTTCCCCAATCGACCACAAGCAGAAAGCCGACTCCAGCTGGGCACAACAGATTATGTGTAAGAAGAAGTTGTATTTGAAAATAACAAAAGTTACATTTCTCCTTGATTGTGTTTTGAGACAGTATGTGGCAGTTTTGCAAGAGGAAGGCCTCCAGGCATCTGCATAACCATTCCTCTACATTCAAAACTATGGCCCGGGGGCAAACTGGGGCCCGCCATCAATTTTTAATTGGCCTGTGTCAAATTATGAAAATATAATGGTTTATGGCCCACACAAAATATTAGAGTTGAATTGTTTCTTCAAGTCTTCAAGTTCAAGTTTTTTTCAAGTTGTCTGAAATGGATGTGTTTCTGTATAGTTGTTAGATCCAGGAGGGCAGAGCCCTGGTGGTGGTCTGACTTCATAAAGAGCTCTTCTTATGGAGTGCATTCAATTCTTCTATTTTGTTTCTTTTTGTAAAAAAAAAATAAAATGAAAATCTACAAAGGTAGAGCTGTGATGTTGGATATTTTTCTGCAAGCGTTCAATTATCAAACATAATTCACCTGCATTTGGCTGATCAAACCAGTATTTAAGCATTAGAAGTGAGGCAGTATACCTCACGTTTAGTGAGTGGCTCAGTCCTTCGTATACTTTTATGTATGTGGCCCTCAGGGAAAAAGTCTGAACACCCATGCTCTAAACCCTTAGATTGGACAATACAAAACAGTCTCCAAGGCACTGGTCGAAAATTACTTTTGACCTTACTTTACATACTGATGTCCTAAGCATCACTAGTCCCTCATTGTCCAGTGACTCCATGAGGTCTGGTGTTGGGCTTGCTGGCAGCCGTTTCAATCAGAGCTTGAAACTGATTATGGCAATATCCTCTTCCTATATAAATTTAACGAGCTATAACTGTAACATATCGTAACAGAAAAAAAATGGTGAACAACCAACAGTTCTACCAACAGAAATGACAGCTATGACTAAGAATATGAAAAAAATACGGTGGCCGGGAAGCAAATTCAAAACACTTTGCAAAAGAAAAAAGCATGAATGCCAATAGCCGCAACACAAATGAAAAATAGCCACATCACAAATGCAAAAGATTGACAACAGAAGTAAAATTACAACAGAAGCAGAGGAGAAGCCCCCATAAAAAACCTTGAGGCAGTAGGTCAGAGCAAACACTACATACTAAAAAATGTAACAGTTGCGTACATACTTGTACAGATTCATTCAAATAAAATGAGGTAGGCCATGACAATAAAAACAATAATTTATAAAATGAGTATTTCTACCTGTCTTTCAATTAATCACTGCCAACTTCTGTGTGACTGTAAATTACCTTTACTGCTATGTGACATTATTCTGCAGTACATATTAAAAAAAAAAAAACAGATGCATACTTTGCACTTTGCAATCTGTACAAGCTGACAACCATCAAACTGACATGAATATTTGGATATTTTTAGCCCCCTGTGTATGCAGAGAACTGTATTTTGTCATGTCACACATTCACCCCAACAGCTACAGTGTCATTGTTTTTTTTTTGTTGTTGGTTTCTGTGATTTGCACATCACCCTTGAAATACTTTTGGCTTACAGTTTGTGTGTATGCACATATGATGATTTACAGTTGACAGTGCTTGTAAATTAATTAGCTGTGAAAAAAAAAGAAAAAAATCAGCATAACCTATGAACAGTCGCATACGGTTAAAGTGTGTGTGCTTTCTATTTATAAACTCAGAGCTCTTTTTTCTGTGTACAGCATTTACTGACAGCGAGGTGGAAATGAAACCAGAGATCCTGTTAAGTGTGAGAGTCGGGACTGCAAATATGCTAACCTCACCAAAAGGAATAAATTGAAAATCACTTGAGCCCTTTCAAAATCAGAGGGGAAGCTGAAGAGCAGATAATTAGCTGGCAAAAAAAGCAACAAGCACCAGGCTTGTACCTTTACACATGCAGTGAAATATCTAAACCAAATGCTGAGATGTTTGACTAAAGGAGGAGTCACCATCAAGATGGTTAATGAGGCCATCAGTGGTCCTTCTGGACCCTAGTCCTCATAGCAGTCATTGTGAACAAGACATGGTGTGTGAAAAAACATTACAGATATGAGGTCTTTAGACAGGATCCAATATCTTTACTCAACATGGAAGATGACCAAAGAACAGTCAAACCCAGGCAGGATAGGCTATGGAAAATTTACCTTGATCCGAAAATACCAGAACTGAGGGTACACACCAATACCAGCACCATATGGATCCTTCAACCATTAAAACAACACCTATAATCAGAAATAGAAGCGATACATGCTATATTTCCAGCATGAAAGTGTCTCTAAGCAACATTAATATAGCAGTGAACAACTTTTTATGATGGAAATATGTATATAGTGGATTCATTCTCATGACCAGAGGATGAAGTCATCCCCTGAGTGTGTTTTAATCTATTCAGTTCTTGAAAATAAATAAATAAAAATTGCTGTGGTAGCTGTTTCATTTGTGCATTTGAGTAACTATTTGTGCCCCAATTACTGCCACTCTGTACTGCCCATATGGCGGTTAGTGCTGATAACTCCTTCCTGACCCTCATTCTGATGCAGATTCATTTCCCCTCAGGTTAAACAGTTGCTGTTTTTAGGAGCTGTAACTTTTAGAGTTGAGAGGAATGTTGTAATCAGTATCTAAATTCAACGCATAGCCACTCTTACAGTTCACAATCTCTTTATTATGTCAGAAAACAGGAATTATTATTATCTTTTTTTTTTACATGTAAATCGTTACTGGCCACTGTCTGTCAAGTATGAGAAAATCTAATTGTACTCTTCCCAAAATAGGTTACCTGAGTGTCAGGTTTGCGATACAAAACATTATTGGACCTCCATAACATCACATATTGAAGCACAGTGTCTAATTGGTGGGTAACATGTTTGTCATGATTCTCTTTGCAAACACTTTCAGTCCATTCTCATAGCCCACAACTTGACCAGCCACAAGCTGTCAAAGAGTGACATGAAACCCAGCACCGTGTTGGGCTTGCTCTTCAAAGCCACTGAAAACTCTGAATCATACCCATTGCTGTTGAGCAAGGTTTTTTACGGCTCAAGTTAATTCCAACATTGCAAAAGCTGGTGGTATTTTCAGTCTTGTTGTTTTTTCTAACAAATGTTCCTTCTTAATTAATTACAATATTATGTCTAATGATAGACAGGTTAGCGCAGATATAGAACATAATTTGTCCACAGGTTTCAATGTATGAGCACTTTGACATAAGGGTGATCCAGCTGGGCCTCTTGCTCAGTGAATGCTGAGAAAGGATCCAAACTATTCTAAAACCAAAGACCATTTACCTAATTCCCAACACTAAAGTTCTGATTTGCAAAGAGATGATTAAATCTTGCTTATGCTGATACATGCTATTGATGAAAATAATACCATACTTGTCATCCTGGCATCTGAAAAGGACACCCATATTTATCAGTTCTTACTGATGACATAATTTCTGAAATGTAGTGCTGCAACCATTTCTGCTAAGCATGGAAGCAGCTGTATGGACAAAAGACCTCTTATTGGAATGAGCAACCATTGATATATCTGAATGGATGATGTATGTGGTCTGTTGACTAAATAAAGAGCCTGGATGCTAAACCCAAGAAAGCTCCATACCAACAGTAAATCATCTCCTGATTTTATGTTAAAAAGCAAATGCTGGTCTGACTTTGGTTGGCAAATGATCTCATGTAGAGGTAGAGCAGAAACACCACAGCATTTAGCACTTAGAATTGCAGATTGTGGTGTATATAAACAACACTTTAAATTCTGGTCCAGGACCTGTCAGACCTTTGCATACCAAATGTTTGCAGGGTTTGACAAATTAAGTCCAGCCTGTTTAGCTGAGGCTGGGAAGTGAATCTTGCTGAATGTATGACGGATGGTCAGTCTGTTGCCAGCAGAGAAAGTCCTGGGACCTGGACCTGGTTCTCAGGATCTACAAATTTAGGTGCTACTGCAAGAAACATATGTGCTGCTAGTTCAACACATGCACACACAATACAGCAAATAAGTCCATGCTGAGTTTCAGTCAAGATAGGACAAGAACTAACGGGGCATGGGCGCCTTCAGAATAAAACTCACAGAGTTCACATTCAAGATAAACCCCAGAGCAAGTAACAGAGACAGAGCATGCAGATAGAAGTGAGTGTTTAAAGTTTCCAGCCTCTCCAGGAACTTTGTTATATCTCTGTGGCACACGCCACACACCTATTCTCCATAGAATCCAAAGATAATTCCACCCTTATCTGTTTCCATGTGTTTAAGCCTTTGAGGGTTAAGTACCCTTGGCTGAGGGCACACCGGCGCATTCCCATGAGGGAGGAGGTTTCAGTAGGTGGGTGCTGCAGTTCTGTTCAGAGGAGACAAGACCAGCATTTCCTTGGGGATATTTCTCTTTTCTACTCCGCTGTGGCACCAGGTGGTAGGAAGTATAACGAGGTTGACAGCAGGAACCCATGGGACTCTAATTAAAACAGAGCCAGAGATTCCTGCTGCTGGTTGAGAATCCATAAAATCCAGTATATTATGAAAAAACTTTGGACGTGGACAAAATGTATATTTATGGATTCATGCACCTCTAGGGACAGGAAGTAAGTTGGTTTTGCATATACACCCAAAACCAGATTCCAGTGAGAAACCAGGTTAAATTATGAAATAACACAATACATTGCATGTGTTGCCAGTCGGCAAATAGATACGAAACATACATACAGTATTATTAATTGTTTGATTTGTTTCAAACTGTTGTAAAGAGAAGTACAGAGGATAATTCTGTTGTCTATCTTTGTATAAGCTTGATAGCTCATAGCAGAATATGCTTGAATGTTTACTCTTGCATGTTCTTGTGGTTTCTTCAGGTAACCTGAAATGGCCCTCATTTATCCTTCAAATGTACATAACAGCACTAATCCAAGCGAAGTCATCTTGAAATAGAGTTCATGTGTGACTTAAGAAATCTTTGTAGTTTGCTAATTGCAGAGTAAGCTTGATCGGCTATTGATAAATGCAGTGGCTGGAAATAATTGTCATTTGAATATCATGGCCTAATAAAAGGACAGTTTGGTGGATTTGCCCCATGACATAGACATATGCTATACAGTCAAGAAAATTATTTTTTTATCAAGTCACCTTTGTAAGTGAAGTGTGAATACTACAAAAAAACAACATAGGGGACAATTTCAGCAGGTACAGAAATATGCAATGCCAGGGGTTTATAGGGCCTTAAAGTTTAATCACCACTGTTTTCAGAAGCATTTTTTACATGTCACTTGTGCTTCTGTAGGATTCAATTCTAATCAATAAGTCTGTCACTGAGAAACTTGCGTTTCTCATGCATCAAGTCTATATTTGTTGTATTTAGTGTTTTGAATGTATTAACTGCATCTAGGGCCCCACGGTGGCGCAGTGGTTAGCACTCATGCCTTACAGCAAGAGTGCTTGGTGCCGAGGGTCGCGAGTT
>JAOWBC010000710.1:2387985-2398568 GCA_028566105.1 Hypoplectrus providencianus
GTTGTTAAAAAAAAAAAAAATGCATGAAAATGAAATGTGCACTTAGTGCAAATATAACAATTTCAACATTATGTAACAGGATGAAAAAAACAGGGAAAATTGGAAATCAATTCCATGGACTTTATTGTCTGGAATGTAAATTATTCAATTTTTTTTTTTTTTTAGTTTAGTTGTACCCAATTGGTCAAATTGTTTGCTCTTACATGCCTAAGATTATGCTGCCTATGTGGCTACATCACAATTGAGTAGAAGAGTAAAATGCTTTTCATTCCTATGGTTCAAGTTCCAAAATCACTGGATCCTTCTCCTCAACAACTATAATTTACTATGCCTAATTGCATTGGATAGTCCTGCCAGGACCCCCACGTATTTAGCACCAAACACAGCAGTTTGTAATGCTGGCTACTGCTGGTGTTGAAAATGAGACCCGGTTGATGATATGATGTAGTACTCATAGCATAGGTTAAACATTTGTGTTTTCCTGTATTTGTTTAAAGCTTGTTAGGACATCTGGTTGCTTATGCAAATCACTAATGGGGAAGAATGGCCAAAACAGCCTATTTCCAGCCTGCATCTTATTATGTAGAGTTTAGTTTCATCTCAGTCTCTGTGACAAAGCCAAGTGTGGCCATTTGTCTTCATAAAATTATAATATCATGTTTATTTCCTCATTAACAGCCAGGGTGGAGCATTTAAAATGTGTCCTCACGTGCCTTCAACACTTTGCATTTTGATGTCGACTTTGAGATTCACCCTGAATCACTGCTTAATATATTAATAACTTTTACTGCAAACATTTTGTGAGCACTTAACAACTGTAAGATAAGTTTGTGTGTGTGTGTGTGTGTGTGTGTGTGTGTGTGTGTGTGTGTGTGCGTGTGTGTGTGTGTGTGTGTGTGTGTGTACACATCTATTTTTCAATTCTGTTGAAAAATGGGGTTTTACTTTATGTCCATTAGTGGGGATGTGCTCAGAATAATAATCCATGCTTATTAAAGTATGTTAGCAAATTACAGGAGAGTGAAACAATATAACTATATAAAAACAGAAGAAAATAATGGAATGAAAGAAAATGAAAAAGGAAAAGGAAGTTAAAATTGTAGGAATTAAAAAAAAAACTGTCAAGGGTAGTACTAAAATAAGAATCACTGGCAGAGCAGAAGTACAACCAAGAAAGAATTAACTAATGGGAAGAACCTGTAGGATAAAAAGGGAAATGATGGGAGAATAAAGGATGAAAACATTTTTTTTTTAAATTATGAGAATATTATAAAGCATAATGACAAATACATTAATGAGTGTAACTGTGAGACTGAAACGAAAGAGAAAACATTGGAAAATGAATAAATGATCAGTGTAAGGGAAGAATAAATTAAAAACCAGAAGAAAAAAGGTAGAAAATGAGAATCAGAGAGAAAAGCTTCCTAAACTGTTCAATGAAACATGAGTACTGTCTAACTGACACACCAAATATCATAGTAAGAGGGTAACATTTCCTTCACCTTTCTCAGGGAGAAAGCAGCTGCTTCCATTCCACTGTCAACAGGGATGACTGATGGAAGTCGAGTGAAGTGCATTTCAACATTTAAAATGAGAAAATGTTCTGGGAAATGGCAGGAACACCCATCTACACCTTTCACCAGAGTATCGGAGAGCTGTCACAGCTCCAGAGTGAATGGCCACCTATCAAGCCTGACAAAAGAACACAACGTGTCTGAAAGTCCTGACATGTGCCAAGGTGGCGCTGAAGGGAGGAGGAGGGCCTATAGCCAAAAGAACCACCACCTGGCAATCGTCAGCCACCGCTTTGTCAGGCATATCCCATCAAATTGCATCTTACAGCTTCCAAAACGACTGGCCGTGTCACAAGTTTCAATCAAGGGGGTAGGTGGGGTGCAAACTCTCTCTTTGGCTTTTGTCATGTCCATTTGTTTTCCCATCTCATCTCCTTCTCTTGTCACCTCCTGTTGTTTGTTTGGAGTCGCCGTCGGTTAGACCCGTCAGCTTCCATGCCGGTCGACAGCCTGTCAGTCTAAGCCCTTTTAACAGACAACAGCCCCGCACAGTGACACAGAAGCTCCCCTGGCATCCCGCTTAGCAAAATGAAAAAAAAGGGGCCTGGCTGCATACATCTCTCCACTCTCATCAGCATCTCGTGCTGTCTCTATGTCTTTCTCTTTTCTCTTTGTTTTCCATGTCCCTGTGTTGTGTTTCTGCCTGCACGCAACCGCGGCCTGCCATGAAGTCTTGCAGCAGTTATTGGTTTACCAAGTGGGAATGGAGGCAAAAGTGTACAGGCTTTTTGTCAGAACTACATTCAACCAATCATTTTCTCTGTGGCTGTTGTCTGTAGGGCTGGGAAATGCTTGAGTCAATATACTACTTGAGTTTTGCTCCCAATACTAACCCTGTACTGGTTCTGATACCTTCAATTGACAAATACAATATATATATATATATATTTTTTTTTAAATAAATCAAATGTCCAGATGTGACAAAGCAACAATAACTAGCCAGCTCTGTCATTTTTGTTACTTTTTTTTATTTGTTGGTTTTACAGCAACTGTTCTCAGTGAAAGGCCCCTGACAAACCCATTATAATGTGCATTTTCTGCCAAACACCAAACAGATTGGTACAGTTAGCAAAGACTTCAGAAGGTGAACATGGTGGAGGTATTTTTTGGGTGGAGACCAAATTAAAACAAGAGTGAATATTGGACAAACAATCATCTGGTGGTGTGAAACCCCTTTCCAAATAAACTGTGTGTTTGCTGGATAAACCATTTACTGAGGTGTTTGTCATAACAGTTTTAAAACGCATGTCATACTTTTCAAGTGGCCAAAAACTTTGTTAGCTGTAAAAATTAATTTCAAACAATAAAAATAAATCAATGCAATAGCTCAAATTTTGTTAAAATACTAGCGCCTGTTTAAGAATTTGGCATCATATCTAACAGTGGCAATGTTCCAAGTTTTATTTGCAACTGTCTTATCAAAAAACGATTTAAACAAAATTATAAATCAACCATTCCATTTAAGTGTTTCCTTAACTGGCATTTTTCCAGCCTGATCTCATAGAACAATGTAAAATGAGCATACCTCTCAAGACTGAAAACACCAAATTCCAAGCTGGTGGCACCTAATGTGTGGAAATAACTGGAAACAATGGCAGTTTTTTTGCCCTAAACCTACATCAGTGTTTTTGTTAAAACGTTTTTCTGTACTCAGTGCTATCACAGCCAAAGATGTATTTGGATTTAATACCCTGCCCCTGTTGTAGCAAAGAAAATGGGGAAATTCATTAATGGGTACAAATCTCTCACACAAGCAGTGTTCTACTGCTGTATTTCTTTAATGACAATGCAACAGGACCCATAGTGAAAAGAGCCTACTTCAAAGTATGTTTGATGCTAGATCTAGGCTTTTTCCAGGCACATTTGTCAGATGTACGACTGAAATGCCTGCTTCAGAAGCCTAGTGGTGATAATGGCAGAGGCAAGCAGAACATATGGCAGCAAACATGAAACCCTGCCGGAAACAATCAAGATATAGCACAGCATAACGAAGGGAGTGAGAAAGGTGGGCAGAAATGCAGGTGGTAAGCTGTCTATATAGGGGAACCCTACCTCCTCTTCATATAATCTGGCAGAAGACTTAATTTAAAAAAATGAAGTGGAACAATGGAGTTAGAGAGATAAGAGGAAAAAAAGATGATGGCTGAAGAGTATTGGCTCATTTTCAGCAGCCTATTGAGTCTTAAGACAAGGCTGGTCAGCTCCATCTTTCCCACCATTCTCCTTTTTTAAGCTGCCGAGCATACGATTTTATAAAGAAAAAAAAAAAGAAATCTGATGAAAAACATATCAGCAAGCTCAGCTGAGCGGAAATGCTGATTGAAAAACAAAATAAGACAATGCTCCATGCTCTGCTCCACTCATCGTGTTCCTGAGATCATTAGCCTCTCCGTACCTAATATCATCATTATTGTTGTTATCATTATCATACCTATTTATCCTCAGTTTCCCCCTTTGTGCAACAAAACAGCATCATTTCCTGCTAAAAATCAATATCACAACAGAGGGGATGATTTCTTTTTCTCCATTTATCGGGCTCCCAATCCCTCTCCCCCTTTCTCTCTTTCAGGCAGCTATGGCCTAATGACAAGGCAACAGCTACCAAAGCAGTTCCCTTCATAGTTAAATGTCTGATGCCACCCCCGCTGCACCTTACATATACGCATACACAAACATGACACGGTATCTTTTAATCAATCTATTAAAGAAAGCCTGGATGGTGTTGACAGGCCCCTCGCTGACTGATAAAGTGACCTATGAGCCGACGTGCAATCGTTTTTCCTGGCCACAGCGGAGGCCAGATAATAGTTCGGTGAGCACTGAGATGATGATGATAATGGTGGCAACCCAGGGCCACGAAGCATATCCAATCCCTTCCCTAAATGTCAACCTCTCCATGTCGCTGCGACAAAATGGCTCAGTGAAAAGCTTTGTGACATCAAGGCCTGCTTAGAATGGTTAACAAACCCACTTGTCTTATGTGTTTTTGTATTTAAAACAGTCACAAAAGGTGAACATACACACCAGCAACAGAGGAGAGGAAGGTTACATTTAAATAAAAGGGAAGGAAAGAGACAGAGATAGATGGAAGGAGGGTTGTGTGTTTGTGGGGGTGAAAAGATGTGCTAGCTCAGGCGCTTGTTGGGAGATTACAATGACTATTCTGTTTTTCCTCCAAGCCAGGAGCGACAGGACCCATTCATTTTTCAAAGCAGAGAGCGGCAGATTGAAGGCCAGACATCTCTTTCTCTCCCTGTCCCGGCTGTCTTCTCCTTTTTTCTTTCTTTCTCCCTCTCTCTTGTGTGTTTGGTTAACCCAGGGCTGAAGTGCAGCGCAGTGACAGGGGTGTGATGCCTCGACGCTGACACCACACACCGCAGACGGAAAAAGAAAAGTGATGCTCTGTGTCAGCTAGCGGACGCCCCACGGTGATGTTCAGTGTTTCTATCCCAAAAAAACAGATGTTTGCGTGGCTGTAAACCGGCCATTATGTGGGCGGCTGGGGGCGTGTTGGCGGCAGCCAGGTCACTTGTGCAGATGTGACAGAACAGCACAATCTTCCTGTATTCCTAACAGCACTTGGCTGAATCATTTGAAGGTTTTGCTCTGCAGCGAGGTATGACATTATTGAGGTGGACTCCAGCGTAAATAACGCATCCTACTCTTAGAAAACATCTACGGCAAAGCACTCACCCATGCCCTGCCAGCACTACAGGTTGGAGCTGAGGACATTACAGGAGACGCCTTGGCCTCCCCACTGAGGAAATCACTGCTTGGAATATGAGCTGTGTGGATAATAATAAGCAGGATAATAAAAAACTGCATTTACAAATGGTGGAATAAATCACTAGCGTCTTTCCCAGACAGTTTGTTGTATGTAAATCCCAAAGGGAGCCAAAATCTTTACCACATTTCCCTCAGGTGGCTGACATTAACAAACAAGACAACAGCTACATTTTTATCAATGGTAGGATTCCATCATAATGACTCTGCATAATTCCATCACAAGACCAGGAAATGACCTACCTTAAGCAAATAAGAGGTGTAGTTTAAAGACTGACCAAGAGCCATATCATCAGAGACTCAATTGGACTGCAAAATAAAGCAATATAGAAATGTATAGTTTTGGAGGATGAGTTCTTACAGACATTCTTTCAACAATACACAATTAGGAGTTTTTGTTAAAATGAGGAGATTATTTTAAAACCTCTCCCTGTTCCCTTGATAATAAAATATATCCAATAAACCAGAAATGCCAACAAGTAATTCTTTGAGTGTTGCCTTTTTTCCTTTCCCTTTTTTCCTCCCTCTCTCTTTTTTATCTCTGATTATACAACATCAGCCACATAAGTGATTCACATTTGCATGTGGCCTACGGGTGACATATTTCGGTGGAAAGCAGAATTTGGCTTTCCCCGTGCTTTTTCCAAACCAATCTCCTGGATAAGAGCCTTATTAATAGAAGAGACTAGCAGGCTGGAGGTAAGGAGAGCAGCACTGAGGCTGAGTGGATGCTGATACCAAGCAGGAGAGAAGAGCACTCACGTGTGTTTCTACATGATGTGCAAGCTGCTTTGAGCCTCCGTGAACCAGCCACCTTGTGCTTGCTGAAGCTGGTGTCATTAGGACATGCGGTCATGCCCAGGTGAGAGGAGTCCATATCCTATATTTAATCAAAATCATTTTTCCCCGTTTCAAGATTATTTATTTCTTACAAATTCTAAACATTTTCCAATAACTCTCATATTTATGAGCCATCACAAATAGATTAATTCTGTACTAGTCTTTCAGTACATCTGTCTATGCCTCCCTCCATCCATCCATCAGGACCGTGTGTCTCTCACCACAGCTCCCTCGTGTACTTGTTGCCTTAGTCTGCTCTCTCCAGATATATTATCACATAAAATGCAAGAGGAAAAATAGAGGTGATGAAGGGGTATAACACAAAATGAGCGGAATCTCCTGAATGTCGAACAAGAGCTGCATTTAAAAAAATTGATGTCCTCCTATCAATCCTTACAGCATGTAAGTGCTGCGATGGATTTGCTAAAGCACTGATTTGTTATTTGGCCAACTGGCCAGCACCATGGCGTGCTCCCTGCCTAGCATTCATTTTCTGTGTGTGTCTGTGTTTCATAACATCTCTTAAGACATATAACAGCTAATCTAGGCGAGCTGAAAAGTAGGCTAATACAGATCGACTAACCGGCTCTGTGATAATGTGTCATATCTATAGACAGCTGGAGCTGACAGTCCCACCACAAGCTCAGTGAATTGTTACATTAGAGGGACTCCTCAAACTGGGGTTTGTGGTCCGTGAGAATCCAGAACACAGAAAGAGATATAGGTAAGTGAAAGATGGTCCAATGAAGTCATTCATGCACTCCTCAGATTTCATTAAAGGTAGAATTAGTAAGGCCTGTTTAGCTCACGTACAAATCTGGGAGCAGAACTGGGTAATAAATCAATATACCACGAATCATGACACAGTGTCAGGGATTTTATTTTATCATAGTATAGGGGTTACTTTTTAAAATTGCTAATTTAGTAATTATCATGAGTAATTTATGTTGCAACCTGGATTTCCACTCAGAGTGAACAACCACTGAATACCTTTGTATCACTCGACATTCACATTGCAGACGCATCATTCTTTAGCATTTTTCTTGTGCATAAAAATCTCTGCCCATTGGTCTTAAATGAATGTCTTGCAATAAATAAAAAAAGTATTTGGTTGAAAAATATTGGAGAAAAGAAATGTATTTATTTATTTATTCAGTTGTCTATAATGGATAACCTTGACCACCCTCTCTGCCACACGCTGGACAGACAGCGGAGCTCCTTCTCCAGAAGATTCTGACAGCTTTGCCACGATAGGAAGTCTTTCCTCACACAAGTAATCAAACATATAACACTTCACCTCTGTCTGACAGATGACACTGGACTCTCATTCAACTGCACTAACTGATTATCTATACTTTTTATTATATGTATGGTGTGCTTTCTGTTGAAGTTTTTTCTGCTACTGTAACATAGTAATTTCCTAGTTTAGTATCAATGTATATGTCGATGTATATGTCGATGTCGACTATCTATTAAATACTATCAAATTCTGCTGGTACGGATCAGATGACATACTCACATTCACATAGTTCCATTTGGAACATATTATAATATATGCAGAAAATATAAAACGGGCTTGTTTCATGGAAACTGGCTTTGTGAGCTAATGGTGAACATAAGAACAAAAACATGTCATAACTTACAGATAAAGCCATCATAGGATTGAGGGGTCTAAGGGTGCCTAAGACATTTCTATTTCCAAGCTGTCGTATATATGTGGACATTCTGGCCAAGGTCAAACCTATTTTGCTGGATTTTTTTCCAATTTCATTCCACACATTTTTCCCTCTGCTGTCTGAGAATAGAAATGAACAGAAAAGATGTGTTGTTTCAGTGTGGCTATTGGCTCGTGAGGGTTAAAATGGAAAAAAAAAAAGACTCAACAAACTTGGGTCCAAGGCCCAAGAGTTTGTGAATTTGCTGTAACTGAAGCTGATAGTTCCCTTTACAAAATGAATTTGGTAAATAGTTAAATTCTACTACATAATACATAGAGAAAAGCCCATTTACAGACAGGGAGCTTTAAGGACAGTGTGTGTTTCTGTCAGCATGACAGAGCCACATGGCTGTAGAGGCAGATCTTATTGTTTGTGGAACTGTTCTGAAGGGTCTACATGACAATCCTAAGCACAGACCTTAGTTCTCCTTCCCCCCCTCGCATAGATTCAGGCCTTTGGATTTTGGGGGAATTTTTTTCCGGGGCTGTATGCATAAGTGTGTGAAGCGGCTTCACAGTCCTGCTGTCTTGCTTCAGGCGGTGAGATAACGGATTTGGCTTGCGCGCCGCCGGCTGACAAGGCATCACATATTCTCCGTTTTATCTCCCCATATGCCTGACCCAACTACCAACCTACCCGGCCTACCGCTTCTTTCAAGCTATCCAGACCCATTAGATTAATTTTCACAGTTTCTGTGTGTGATTTACAGGGCTGGAAAGAAAAGAAAAAAAAGGATATAGAGATGGAATGGGTGACTTAAAGAGAGAGGACTGTTCCACCAGAGGAACAGAACAAGGGGGATAATGTTCCTATGATTGAGATGTGCTTTTCAAACTGGTCACTCAGCTGCATGCAAATTCTTTCACCAACAGCCTTTTTGCGTCTCTGACAGTTTCTGGTGGACGTGCCGGAGCCGGTGTAGCGCGTCAAGCTAGAAAGCACGAAATATTCCAAGCCAGTGACTCCTTATAGGCTATACAATAAAGAGGACTTGACACGAGTCTGTCAGCCTATTCCACATGCCTCTCGCCCTAACATTGACACCACGACAACCACATTCCTTCATAGACATGAGCAACGTCAGGAGCCAAATGTTTCACTTGACGGGGTACGAAACTTACCAGGATGACACTCGGCCCAGAGGAGCACGAAGGCAGGCAAAATGAGAGAGAAAATCCACCAGCAGCAACAACAAGATTGCAGTAGCCTCCACATGGTAGTAATATGCACCTCGACATGCAAACAATAACCAGCAACAACTGTTGAGTTTCTCCCTTTTGCGGGCAAATCAGCGACGCCTTCGCTGCGTAAAATGCAGCACCAGAGAGGCAACTGAGGCTGGGCACGGTGAAGCTGGAGGGCGGAGAAATGTTTAGAGGTCCAGTAAAGAATCTTTCCGTCCCAGAATCCCCCCGATATCCTCTGATATGTGCATAACACTCGGATGCTGATGGTGATGAATGAGCGCGTATATGCAGAGAAAGGCTGCTCAGGGGAGCCTAGCAGCGGCGGTCCACACAGCGCGTCGTCGCTTCTGCAGCTTCGGTGGTGGAGGCAGCGCTCGTCGGACACACGAGGAGAGGAGAGTCGGTGTTGGTGTTGATGATGGAGAGGCGCTGAAAGCTTTCCATTCCTCCGTCCATCCAGGAAATAGCGTGTGAGCCCAAGTCTGGCAAAGACTTTAAAACAGTCTTGAGGGTGAGGGAGAGAGCGAGTGAGAAAGAGAGAGGAGGATGGAGAGAGACAGGTCTTTCCTCTGGATCCTAGCGCCGGCTGGAGGACTCTCAGCCGCTCAGCATAGTAGCATGCACATGGCCCATAAGGACAGGGAATAGATATGTACTCTCTGGGTGACCCCAAGCTTTGTGTTCATAATGACTACAAAATAAAACCTCACCGTTTTCACTATTCCAGGAGGTCTTTCTAGAAGGACTGCCTTTCGTTATGATTTACTAGGTCTATCGACTCAACCAATAGAATCAATACATGCATTGCAAGATGTAGAACTATAGTGTCCACTTAACCTAAATACTGCTGTTATAACTCCCTTTACTGTTGTGGAGGTAAGCAAAGACAAAAGGCCCTAATCGGTTTGTCCCAGACCATCCTTATCATCCCGCTGTCTTTTTTAGGGCATGAAATGGATCAAAAATAGTTAAGCCGTTGCTTTAAAGTTTAGTCACTGAAAGCCCATAGAGGTGGCATTTTGGCAAGTCATCATGGACTGACACACATTAGTGTACCACTGACTTTTCAACACAAATATGGCATTTAAGCTTGAAATGCTCATTTTCATCCAGATCCACCTGACACTTATTTGAAAAACTCAGCTTCACATATCATAAAATGGCTACAGTAAACTATAATAATTGATTGTTAGGCAAAGTGTAAGCTACACTGTAAAATTTTTCACCGTGAATTCACAATAAATATTTGGATAAATTTTCCACAGTAAGAATTACAGCAATATACTGTAAAATTTCTTACAGCAATTTACTGTAATTTAACATCTGTGATCTTACAATGCGTTGTTGTAAAACTATATACTGTAACTTCACAGCTTCAGTAACAAAGCAATTACTGTGATATTGCAGTACATTACTGGGGAATTACAACCTTTTGTTGTACATCATTACAACAAGGCCCTGTACTTTTACAGTATGTACTG
>JAOWBC010000710.1:2439675-2450158 GCA_028566105.1 Hypoplectrus providencianus
AAATTAACATAAAAAAAAAAAAAAAAAAAAAAAAAACAGCTTCCAAAATCAATTAATTCCTACCACCTGCGCAAGGAGAGGGTATGCAAAACAATTATTTACAATACAACAGATGAACAACTGCCAGGTAACTGAAAGTAGATCTTGCAAGGAAAACTGCTACCAATGTTAAAGAGATGTCCTAGAATTTAAAACGTCATCTGATTTCTATGTTACATTTGGTAATACATGCATACATTCAGGCAAATACCCTTACCTACATTTAGTAATACATGCATACATTCAGGCAAATACCCTTACCTACATTTATACCTTTCTTTAAATACATGAATATGCTTACTTTCAAAAAGTGCTAGTAAACCATTTGATATTGTACTGTACCTTCAAGCAAAGACCAAAACCTTTAAACAATTGAAAAACAACCTTCAGGGACTAAAATAGGAGCAATTTAAACAAAACCGTTTTGAAAGATCATTTTTGTTTTCAATTCGATTGCAAAACAATTTAAGAAAAAAATAACTTACCTTTTTCAAGACTTACCTTGAAAACCTTGCTCGTGATCTTCTTTTCCGCTGTTGACTTGCTTCCATTTTCACAGCAGGGGCTCACTCATTCCTTTCCGTTGCTTCCTCATGTCCACTTTTACTGAAAATGCAGCTCTGTCCTTGTCCTTGTTGTCCGGTCCCACCTTGTTTCACCTCTGAAATGTGTGTCTTGCTTTGTCTGAATGCCAACTAAAGCCTGTGACACTGAATTCTGGAACAGTGATGCAGATTCTATATCAGCCTTGGAATTGTCCTTTGAATTCTCTGAATTCTGTGACACACACACACACACACACACACACACACACACACACACACACACACACACACACACACACACACACATACAATAATTCCTAATGATTTAAGCATTGAAAGAGTATAATTCAGAATAATTATAAGATCACAAGCATAACCACATAATAAATCCCTATTAATATTCTATATTATTTCTCTTTGTTTATATTTAACGCTTACAGCTTTTACATGAAACAGAAGAGATGCTGACGTTTTTCTTTTTACTCATATGGTGTTACAAGAAGCTGTTAGTGTACCACTTCCTCAACCTGTTACTTTGTGTTGAAGTGTTCTCTGAGGTAAATTCAACTTTTTGTCAAAGGAGTCAGTTGATTTTGAAGAGAGCAATATGACAGTCTTCCCCATGTGAATCTGAACAAAGTTTTATGATGCTGAAATTAATATTGCCTTTAAAAAAAAAAAACAAACAAACATTTAGCGGCTGCCCTGGTCCACAGCAGTAGCACAGCATCTACTGTGGGTTAAACACTGACTCTGGTACTTCATATTATAATAATAATCCCACTTTGAGACATCCCTACCATCCCTTTAAGGTCCTTACAGTACAGGCCAAAGTTTGGATACACCTTCTCATTCAATGCAATCTCCTCTATTTTTATGCTATTTACATTGTAGATTCTCACTGAAGGCACCAAAACTATGAATGAACATTATGTACCTAACAAAATCGAGTGAAATAACTGAAAACACTTATATCCTAGTTTCTTCAAAGCAGCCACCCTTTGCTCTGATTACTGCTTTGCACACTCTTGGCATTCTCTTGATGAGCTTCAAGAGAAAGTCACCTGAAATCCCCAGCTTTTTTCTCTCCTAAAAACTTCCAAAACAAAGGGAAATTAAAATAAAAGACTAAAATATTCCTCCTGATATATTCCTCCTCTGAAGGGCACATTTATAAATCATCTATGTAACTACAGGATGGATTTAATTTACTCTCAATTTTTTTTTTTTATTATTTAAAACTCAGGAATTGTTAAGTGTCTCATGAGGAATGGAGTGCCTTTAAAGGCCCAACCTCCCTCACAGACCTTTTTTTTTTTTAAAAATTTTTATACAGCTGATAAAAAATAAGTGTTCCAAAATTAGTATCAAAAATCTACAAATGCCTGCAAATGTACAAAACAGGAAATACTTTATATATAAAAGGAAAAAGGAAATGAAAGTTATTATAAATGATGAGGAGTATATGTGTGAAGGGAGATGTAAAGTAAAGAACAGTCCACTATTAAAAGAGTTTACTGGAAATCAAAAAATGTATGTTTTTAACTCCTTTTGCTCTTTCAAAATTGAAAAGCAGCAACCCAAATTTACCCTAGAGTGACTGTTAAATTCTAGACCACACACACCTCTTTTGGGACTGCCCCAAAACTAAAATTGTTATGGAATGGGATCCAGAGATTCTGGACATATTAAACCACTGTATTTTATTTAAGGAGCTATTTCTGATGGGGCGACCAGTAAAAGTAGGAGGTTGTTGCTTATCTTATTATTGGTGGCAGAAAAATGACAGCTTGATCTTATCTTAAACTGCTGCATCCAGCATTGCCTCATGGGCAAAAAATGTAAAAAAAAAAAAAAAAAAAAAAAAAAAAAAAAAAAGTTTACATGTTGGGGAAATAACTGCAAAACCCCATTTAAAGGAGTGGTAATTTCTTACATGAATCTATAGCCTACTTCTTTTTTTTTGTAAGGGAAATCAAGCAAATAATATTTTTAAATCTACACATACCTCATTATCCTTAGGTCAAATTTTCAATGCTGGACTTTTCCTTGCAACAGGATTTATAGAACAGTTCAGAACGGTCGGGTAGTGGGGACTCTCAGTAAAATGTTTTCACTCAAAGCGCCTAATAATTTTTTTTTGTAATTCTTCTAAAAGTTTAAAAACGTAAGGCTGATCTCAGTAAGTGATCATCTTGCAGTCAGATTCTGCTATCATTGTGCGCGCTCCCGTGAGGTTCGCGCACTTCTGGGCAGGCACGCAGGACTAGCAACACTTGTCAGAGGATCACATGATATGACAAAGCAGCAAGCTACTTCCTGTGTAGACTGCTAGCCAATTCACATCCAGACGGCCGCAGAGACTGCGACTACCGTGTCATCCAAGATGCTGGCCCTCATAAACAGGCTTTTGGACTGGTTCAGGTCCCTCTTTTGGAAAGAGGAGATGGAGCTAACGTTGGTGGGACTTCAGTACTCTGGAAAAACCACATTCGTCAATGTGATTGCAGTAAGTAGCTAGCAAACAAGCAGTGTCAGGATGGGCCCAGGCTGCTACCTGAGAGAGGTTGTAGACGATGGCTTTGTATGTGGTGGAAATTAAATTTAAGCTGCAACATGGTATTGTTCCAGACATCCATGGCTATGGCTATGTTTGTGCATGTAAAATATCTCATAATTCCGCGTTACTAAAACGGTTTCACTCAGTTGTTGTGTGGCTAGCTCGAGTGACGAAGTACTTGGTATGACTGTGCGCTTCCTTATGAAACCGGTCATGTGAACAGAGTTGTCAGTGCTTTGTAATAGCTACCGGTGTGTCAACATCAACGATATGTTGCCAAAACGGACCACAAGTTAACTTTGTAAACAGTCTGGTGTGTATACGTCATCTAGCTTGGGTGAATTGAAGCCGACGAGGCCTGGGGCCATGGTAACCGCAGGCTGCCAGATATCCATGTTATTAGAATAGATGATAAGTATATAGGTAGATTTGCATCGAATATGCTATTGTATGCTAAGACTACATGACACTTCATCATTGCTGTTGGTTCCTGCTATACCTCCACCCTAGATATATTCTCCTGCTTTTGGCTGGACATTTATGTCACGTTGTCATGTAGCTTACACTGTTAATGTTAAAACTTGTTATGCAGCTTTGTTTTATGTTTAGCTTGTTTGGCCTGCCTCTGCCTTGTGTGGGTGTCATACTATATTCTGCGGGCCAGTGTTGTTTATGTCTGTGTTTCTAGGTGATAAATCACTCTGTACACAGGTTGTAGGCCACAGTACTGTACGCTCTCCCTTTACTGCACATATCTCAGGAATCCACAGTATTTCCGGGACTGCTGAGGTCATGTCAGGTGATCTGTAAGTAGGTTTGAACAAAGCTCCTTTCTCCTTCACTTTGTAAATATGTTTGACTGGCCCAAGCTGTATAACAGCTATACAACTAAGGCTACTAAAGTTATTAAGCACAACCTTTTTAAAAGTGTGTGATTTCCTTAAAGTGATAGTTCAGAGATACAATAATATGTTTCCTACTTTCCCTATCGCCAGAAACTCAGGCGATGGAAACTCAGATGGAATGACATAATCATGAGCACATAAGTATCCATTAATCGAGCAAAACAATGTTAAGTAAGGGTTGGATTAAGGGGCACCTTTATACAAGCTTTGTCTGAGCAGATGCAGACTTTTAAATCCCCTGATTTAGCGTACTTCATTTAAACATTTTTCATCAAAGCAGGGTAAATTTGTTCTATATTAAGGATGATTTTATTATATGGCATGAATGTGGAACATGTGGTAATAAAGCAGTGGTTGCTCACTCAGAGAGAAGCTGATGCATTGATGCCATCATCTCATTATGAATCATGGAGTTAAAGGAGTTTTAAGTAGCTGAAACTGACCTTTGTGATCAAATAATTTCTCAGCAATATCATTCACATTTGCCAGATTTTTCATGTGACTTCTGAATAACATGAAACCCTACTGACCTCATTACATGAAAACAAGATTTATTTGGTAATGCAGAGACAGAAGATCAAAGAAATTAATCAGACGCATGTGAACATTTGTAACAATATTTCACTTTGTATCTTTCATTCTCACTTAAATGCTACCTTTTGTCTTGCATTTGTCTTGTCCAGTCAGGCCAGTTCAGTGAAGACATGATTCCCACAGTTGGTTTCAACATGCGGAAGGTCACTAAAGGCAATGTGACCATAAAGGTAGGCTAACCAACAAAATGTCCAGCCGGATGCTTTGCTTGAATTCTATGTATCACTGGAATAGTGCCAGCCCACGGCTGCACCCTAGAGCAGTAATGGTGCAATGATTGGCTCATCAAAGGAACAACTGCTGCAGAGACTATTTTCTTCTTTATGACCGTAATTTTGATTGTGTGCTTTCTTATCCCAGATATGGGACATAGGGGGACAGCCTCGCTTCAGAAGCATGTGGGAGCGCTACTGTAGAGGAGTCAATGCTATTGTGTAAGTTTGTTGACACTATGATATACTTCAGTTTCAGAGTTTTTTGTTAACACAAATGGACTATTTGGCTTCCAGAGGTCACCCAAGTCCTGGAAAACTGAACCGAAACCATACAGACTGTTAAAAAGTTTTGAGAGAATCAGTTTTGGCGCTGACAAGGCCAATTTTATTTATTGTTATCCAAATTTTGACTATTATTTCATTATTTTTTATTGTATTATTCCACTGTACCAACACCACAAATACTTTTGTTAAATGCACTTAACTCATTTTAATTTGTTGACTTGAAAATATTTTAAAATGTGTTAAATAGGTGAACTACATAATGCACACAGACAATGCACACAGTGAGTGTCAAAAATGGTGATTTAGGTCAACCAATTGTGTGTCTTATTCGTTATTATATCTAAATTGTTTTGATTTATCAGATTTAAAAATACAGCAACATGGTATGAGCTTCATATATTGGCCATCCATTACCCTGCTTTCAAAATACCTGTATCATCTATTAAAAAGCCCGTATAGGTTAAATATTTAATTGTGTCATTATAACATTCCCGTTGTCTAAGAGTTTAAATATAAGTTTTCGATCTTTTTGTGTTACCAAAGTCTTAAGCTTCATTTCCCCCCCCCCCCTTTTTTGCAGTTACATGGTGGATGCAGCAGACCGAGAGAAGATAGAAGCTTCCAGAAATGAACTGCACAACCTTTTAGACAAACCACAGCTACAAGGAATTCCTGTAAGAGGACGTTGTTGTTTTTGTCCCCAAAGCTCATGATGTTACAGCCTTACCTTGGCTCATCAAATTGATTTCTAAGGTTCTAGTAACTCTGGTCACAAGCAGCGATTGTAACTGATAGGCGGCAGTGACTCATGCGAAATGAAACACAAAGTGGTCATTTGAGCTCAAGCCAGTATTTTTTTAAATGAGTTTTCAATATCTAAGATGACAGAATAATTGCTGGACATGGTCTGGCATGGTGAATCAATAGTCTTCCAGCTGCTGAGACTTGACACCACACACAGACAGTTTATTTTTTCCTAACAGGATTCTGTGATGGATGAAGCAAGTGGTTAGAGGGAAATCCTTTAAGTTGTTTGATCACACTGTCAGATAACGCTGATACATTGCTGTGCTGGATATTGATCAGCCCTTTCTCTTTTTTCCTCAACTTTCAGGTTCTAGTACTGGGCAACAAACGAGACCTTCCCAACGCACTTGATGAGAAGCAGCTCATTGAAAAAATGTGAGCCACTCAAACACTACATATTTTTGATTATTACCTGACCAAACATAGCTAGTGCTTTATTAGTCAGGGGAAAAAGTACCATATAAGTCTCAGTCACTAATAATATCTCTACACTGGATGAATAAAACCGTGTAGACGTGGTAATCCATATAGCTCATCTTTACAATTCTTAAATACTGCGAAAAGCCTTTCCACAAGAGGAGGAACACTATTTTTGTATGGCACATCTCTACTTGCTTGGAAACAGTCTTTTGTTTTACCATTGGAAAAAGTTAGTATCTTGTACTATCTTTTAATATTACCTCAGGCAAGTTTCCAAGCAACCCAAAAGCTGGAGTTAAAGTTGCACAACACTGATCAGCCAGAGAGTTATCACTTGCACATGTGACATCCTGCACAAACCCATCATTTTAAACCTCTTCTTCATTAAAATGTTCCAATGCCTTTTCAAAATACTTCTGATGAGACAAAATAGAATTGTTTTTCTGGATTCATTCATTAAGCTAAAGATCTTATGTTTTCAAAACAGTATATGTCCATGTCTTCTGTAAAAAGTTCATTATTTTTTTTTTTTTTTTTTTTTACGTAAGTACACAATGCATAACTCCCTTCAGCAAAGTTTTCTGGATTTTGAGGTTAAACATCTAAGCTACATTCAATCAATTATTATTATTTCCTTCCTGGATCTTATTTTTCTGATTATTCTAAAGCCACATCGATGCAGCAAAAATGCCTTTCAGTGTTTTGAATAGTGAAAAATAATTTTGGTATCCGCTCCAGATTTAAAGGGACTATGAATGTATGCTACACATTTTGAGTTTCACGAAAATTAGGCCAGCAGTTTTTCTGTTTGCTGTTGATGGACTGATAAGCTCAAACCATAACCTCCTCAGCACAGGAAATAATGGTGTACAAAACATTTATGTTGCAGTTTGACCAAATTTAGTATCAGATCTTAACAAGCCACATCCCAAATGTGGGAAGTGTTTTTATTTTGTTTAAATCTACATAATTTCTCATGGTTTGTATAAACAGCACTCATGTGTCCTTTACTTTTTAAGGAATCTATCGGCCATACAGGACCGTGAGATCTGCTGCTATTCTGTCTCCTGCAAAGAGAAAGACAATATAGGTAAAGAGCACACCAGAGATTAAATAATTCTACATATTTATAGGCCTGCAGAGGTCATAAAAATGTCTCAATATCCTCCCTCCATGTAGATATCACGCTGCAGTGGCTCATCCAGCATTCAAAGTCACGGAGAAGCTGAAAATGAAGGCCCGCCCCCCTCCAGTCGCAGCTCTGGCCTCAGCCCCCGAATGGTCATGGGACCTCGACAGCCATCCTTTCCACTGCCTCTGTGAAGTAATCCAGCTATCTGCTCACTACCGTCACCACCTGCACCACCCAGTACACTACCATAGATGTGTAGCCCCTGTACAGCACTACCACCTCCCCAACTATCTGGAGTCTTGAAAAGTTGTTTCAGTACTGTGCTAGAAGGTGGATTGTCCAAACCCATCATGCCTTATCACCGTCATTACGGACATGCTCCGTGTCTTTTTTTTTTTTTTTTTTTTTTAGCTTCTGTTCCCTTTGACACAAGAATCTCATGACATAAGTGTCCTGTTCCACTGCTTCACTATAATGGACCTCCAGTAATCCCACATTTAAACATCTGTTCTGTTGCTCGTCAACATTTGGTGTTTACATGACAAGATTGTGATTGTAGTTTTTAACAGTCATTTGCCAAAAAGATGATGGTAGCTTGTGCTAATACCTTCAATTCTTGATCAAATCTTCGCAATGTAGCCTGCATTTTTATTTGCTGGCATATGGATTTTTTTTTTTATAAAGTGACTTGAGTCAAAGTTTACACGAGATGAATAGAAGGTAAGACTGTGAGCGGTTGTTGTGTCTGAGGCAAAATCCCATGATAGGTCAGCAGTTTTAAGTGCCTTCGGCTCAGTGAGTGTTTCAATCACAGTTATTGCCCAATGCAACTTCTAACCCACTATTATAAATAAACACTCGGTACAGACACAACATAAATCCCTTGATTACACTTAACACCACCCTTCGACAATCTCTTTTCTGTTTTGTAATCTCATAAACACATTATGATGTCTGAGAAAAGACAGCGCTGTACTACCAATGATAAATGAGGAATGAAGTAATGGATGATGCGAGGTGAATGAGAAAATGTTACATTATGTTTGGTTGTAATTTGAATGCTATTTTCACTTGTAGCCTGTTTATGTAGCCTGAAATGTACATTTTCCTTGCAGTTCTCAGGTTGTTAAGGGGGTTTAAAAGAAGAATAGTGTGTGAACACAGTATGGGTGTGCCCAAGTATCTGTTTCATAATCCCTATTTTGTTCGGGTTGGATAAAAGGAAGCCAGTGTTAGTCAGGAGCTTATGGAGAAAAGAAGACAGTCCATTAGTTCAAAGCATTTGGATGCTTGATGTCATCCACGTGTTGCCACACCCTTGTCTGAACCTTGAAGTCTTTAGTAGAAGCCTTAGCAGCCAAAGGACAGCGCTGTCTACTCCTAAAGCGATGTATTGATTGATGCGTCATTTCCTTCTAGCGACAAGACAATGATTTCTCACAGTTTGGGTCACTGTATATTAATCTGCTCCTTGCTTGGCCAGTGCATCAGTTACATTTTTTTCGGCGCGAGTGTTGCCAGGGAAGAGCGAGTTATCCCTTCTGCTTAAATGCTGTATGTAGGCCTTTGTGGCTCCTGCATTTCACTGCAATGTTTTCTACAATCCATCACACGTTGCTCTGTTATATCACATGTTGCTCTGTGTCTGTTGGTGATCGTCGTAATCCTAAAAATGTCGATTGTTGGGACCACAGCAGCAGTGAGGGGGTTGTTGAAAAAAAAAATGCGTGACTGTGTGGGTAATTTGGGGAAAGCTTTGTTACCTGTGTAATAATATAGCCTATTTGCAATTTGTATGTGCATGTGCTGAACTTATTCACATTCAATTGCAGACTTTGTAAATAAGATTAGCATTTTTATTCCAATAAATGCTCCTGTAGATGTCATGCATTCTTTCCCTGTGATTGCTAATAAATTTGTTTTTATTTTTAAGGAATTAAAGTGTGGTACCAAATTCTTTGACATAATTTGTCACTAGTCACCACTAGGTGGAAGCAGAGGACTTTGGAAGGATTATAGTGACGGATCAGAGCTTTTAAGTGTAGACTATAAAGGTCTGCACTTTCACCTGAAGTTTTCTTTTGGTGCATTGACCAAAATCTGGTGCTTCATCTACACAATCATAAAATCTATCTTATCTTTCTATATTTGAAATGAAACAGCCCTGTCACATTTGTGTATTGTGTCCTGTTTCACCATGAGTGAGCTTAACTGGCTAACTGCTATTTAAGACCTCTGTTGATCCCTTACTGTGGAGATTATTCAGCATGTGTACAACAGGGACATATTTCTTCTTCATAACACAGCTCTTGAACTTTGAGCCTCTTGCTCATATATATGCTGCGCAGAGAATTGTGGGTATATCACAGTGTACTCTGCTTCAAGTCCTGGATTTAAAATTACAAAAAGTACAAAAAAGCACAAATTTAAATGTATTAGCATTCACTTGACAATTAGGTATTATATGATTATTGATGCATGAATAGGTTTATTGCTGTAATGTTGCAGATGGTACATTTAAGATATTATTTAAAGTTAAATTTAAATGAAAAAAAAAATAAAAATATTGATATCTGAATTGATTGATGAATTATGTACTGCTTGTTCCCAAAAATATTGATTTAATAATCTCATAATGAATGGTTTCTTTTGTATTTTTATCTGAATTTGCAAAGTAACTTAGCTGTATTCAATACAACATTTACCTAACATAGCAGAAAAACAAGTACAACTTCCTCAAATTTGTACTTGAATCTATCTACCTTCCACTGTTGATACTGTAGAAGGAAATCCTGGTGAGTATGGCATATTACATTTTACATAATATGCACTGGGACATACTCAATTCTTTATGGCATACCAAATAATATTGCCGTATGGATACTACAACACACGTGAGTTTTGGCTTGAAATTTCAAAGCACCTTTATCTACAAAGTGTTTCATACGGAGGTGCTCATAAGGCCGACTACAGCTCAGTGA